>CM033726.1:58731864-59017405 GCA_019671005.1 Hibiscus mutabilis
CTTGGAGTGAAGAAAACAAGGAGAAACTAGAGTACCTTTCAAGGGTTCGAGTTAAGAGCGCGACTGTTTGAAGCCCGATTTGATCTTTAAGCGGCGAAACAAAGAGACAGTTTGATCTGTAAAACTAAAGGATGGTAGATTTGTTAAATTCAGGGTCTCTTCTTCTCCACAACTTTTTCACTTTTTCCTGTGAGTCTAACTAAAAGTATTGACCTTTTTTTAAAGTATATAATTATGAAAAAAAAAAACTTTGATATACAAGCAGTATAAATTTAGTTTATACGTGTTTTTTAATTTTAGGAGTTAAAGTTTTAGTTAGTTTAGGTTGTAAGGTTTATAATTTAAGTTTATTGTTTAGAATTTAGTATATAGGGTTTAAGATTTAGGGTTAGGGTTAGGAATTTAAGATTTAAGTTTTTATAGTGTAAATACACAAGTTTGTGTAAAATTAATTTTACACAGCCTGTGTATCAAAATTTTTCCCAATAATTATTATATTTCCAAGGGTTTAGTTGGAGAAATATAAAATTAATTAAAAGTGAAATTTATCAACTTATCTCTATAATATATATTTCTTAGAATATATATTTTTAACAAGTTAAACTTTTTTATAAAGGAAAGGAGATTATTATTATGGCATCATTAAAAACCTTCATAATCTTAAATGAAGAAAAATAGTATCATTGGTAATAATTAAAAAAATTAACTCGGTTGCAATCAAATCAAGAAAAAAATTCCCAATAAACCAACAACCAAACCAAACTAACTAACACCATTAGGTGCTAGTTCCGCAAGTAACAAATCATCTAAACTTGAAGGAGAAACCGGGAAATATATCACATCAAATTTATCTGAAGGAGCAAGCTTAGCTAAAGCATCGGCCACCATGTTGCCACTGCGCCGAACATGATTTAAACATACCATCCATCGGCGATCTCTTAGGATAAACAATTGGGAAATGAGCGACGACGAGGCTTGTCGTGTTGAACCCAAACAGGTCAAATAAAAGACATCGAGCCTATCAACTTCAAGGATCACCAACGATAACCGACTTCCCACGCACTCATAAGACCAATATACACACCCCACAATTCCGTCTCAACCACATAACAAATTCCAACAAACTTCGTGAAACTATAAATCCAATTCCAGAATGAGTCTCGAATTACCACACCACATGAGGCCATTCCATCAATAGTACTCCAAGCATCATTCAAATTAAGCTTCACCTTCCCTTTTTTCGGTTGTACCCAAGCATCGGCACTATGAATATGGACACCAGAGCCTTGCTACCGCTGCCCAATAGTGTCCAACACTCTAATCGTTGCTTCCTGCACTCACGGCTACGAGCAAGAATATTGCCCCGCTCGTCCCCCTAATTTACAAATACATAATTATTCTGATCCTTCCATATGTGCCAAACCAAGGTCCCAAATAAAACATCCCAATGTTGTGCATCCCAAACAAACTCCTCCGGTTTGAAATCTGGATTTAATAAATTTCAAAATGTACCGATACGGTTAACCCCATACCGATACGGTTTGTCAAGATCTTCAAAGATATTTGTATTAAATTTTTCGACAGTTGCTTGTCAGTTATTGGAATCCTCAAACTTTAAATTTCGATTAACCCGTACCGATACGCTCTTAGGCGTACTGATACACTTTTTCATCAAAGATTCTAGTAAGCAAAACTCGTACCGATACGACCTTACCGTTTTGATACGCCCCATATTTTACACTATAATCATTTCGATACGGCATCTCGTGTATCGATGCAACTTGTACAACGGCTATATTTTGTTGCAACAGGTATCAAAATGGGCATTCGTGTACCTATACGGTTGTTCACCAAACATCATTTATTGCGGGAAAGATGGTCCCCAACGGCTCTATTGATGACTTCAACCACCCAAACGGTTAGAATTCAATGAAAGGGTATAAATACAAGTCTCCAAAGCAGCAACAACAACTAATGAACCTATATTGATCAACATCCAAGCATTCAAGCAAAATCCAACCTTTTGAGCTTATAAAGTCAAATCCTTGTACCCAACTTGTGTTCTTCATTGTAATCTTTTATTTCAAGTTTGGGGCTGAGTGTTCTTGTAATTTTGGGCAAATATTTACCTTGTGAGGTCATTTTCTTTTTACCATTTTTTGTAAAATAGTGATCTTTGATCAAGCTTTGGGTAGAAAACTTTGATCGGTTGTAACGGTTGCCTCCTTAGCCTAGAAAATGGGAAGAATTTCATAGTGAAATTAGTTGAAAATCCTTAATATGAAGCTAAGGTAGTGGACGTAGAGCTTGTTAGAAGCTTGAACCACTATAAATCATTGTGTCTCATTGTCTATCTTTTCAATTTGCTTCTATACTTTTTAAAATAGCCAATCCACCATCTATTGGCCAACATCTACATTGATTGATCATCTTAACAATTGGTATCAGAGCCACACTCAACCGAAGGTCTAACAACCGTTAAGGTGATCCTAGAAGGTGATTCAATCAATCGAAGATATAGCCATGGCATCCACCTCCGGAAACAACTTATATGAGTCTCAATCCATCACCAAACCTTCATACTTCAATGGGGATAACTATCTCTATTGGAAAAACCGTATGAAGTTCTTCATCAAATCACATGACTACCTCCTATGGGACGTAATGGAAGATGGACCAACTATCCCAATGAAGAGAGAAGGTGATCGGTTAGTTCCAAAGTCCAAGCACGAGATAACCGATGAAGATCGAAAGAAGCTCCAAATCAACGACAAAGCAATGCACAAGCTATTTTGTTTTCTTGGACCGGATGAGTACTCCAAGATGTCATCGTGCTCAAGTGCCAAAGAAATTTGGGATAAGCTAGAGATCACTTACGAAGGCACTAATGAAGTTAAAGAGACCAAGATTGGACTTATTAATTTGAGCTACGAGAATTTCAAGATGGACCCGAACGAAGACATCTCCAAAATGTTTGAACGGTTCTCCGTCATTGTAAATGGCCTCAAGGGTCCAGGAGAAGTCATTTCAGAGGAGAAACTAGTTCAGAAACTACTCTATTCACTTCTCGAGTCTTGGGATGGTAAAAGAACGGCCATCATAGAAGCAAAGGACCTCAAGAAGATAAAGGTCAATGCTCTCTTGGGGTCTCTTCTCACCCATGAAATAATGAAGAAAGAAAGAGATGAAGAAAATAAGAAGGGAGAAATAAAAGTCGAGAAGAAAGAAATGGAGAAGAAGAATGTGGGAATCGCTCTCAAAGCTTCACAAGAAAAGAGTGATTCGAGTGAGGAGGAAGACGAAGAATTGGCTATGATAGCCAAAGGATTCACTCAGCTCATGAGATCCAACCGAAGAAGGAAATTTAACTGTAGAAGGGATCTCAAGAACAAGAACAAAGAAGAAGATAAGGATCCGATCGTGTGCTATAAATGCAAGAAGCCATGACACATCAAAGTCGATTGTCCCCAACTCAAGAAGAATGACTTCGAGAAGAAAATGAAGCACAAGGCTCATGTAGCCACTTAGAGCGATAAAGAGTCTTCAAGTGATGAGGAGCAAGAAGTTGCTAACATTTGTCTCATGGCCTATGAAGAGGATCCTAAGGTAACCTTCAACTCATATAATGATCTTGATTATGATGAACTATTTGAAGATTATAATGAGTTGCAAGAGGCTTACGATGAATTGGTTTTGAAATATAAAGAATCACTTTTGAAAAACAAGAAAATAATTTTTGATTTGAAAAATCAAAATGATTATTTGATCAAGACTAATTCGGAACTTGAAGAAAAGGTTAATGATTTACTAGATAATCAAAAAATTGAAAAATAAAATTTTGATCTAAATAACCTTCTTTCCGAGTTAAAAGATCATTACCTCAAGGAGGTAAGTGATCTCAAGGCTTCCTTGAACAAGGTTGGGAAACTAAATTTTGAAAAATGACAATCTTCAAAGCCCAACTATGTTAAAAGGAACTCTGGTCCTATTAGAACTACTAGCTTGGGTAAAAAATCATACGCATATATTTTAGTTGATGATTACTCTAGATACACTTGGGTTTTATTCTTAAGTACCAAATATGAGGCTTTAGAAAAATTCATCACATTTTCAAAAATCACTCAAAATGACATTGGTCAAAATATTTCTCACATTCGAAGTGACCATGGCACCGAATTTTAAAATTTAGGTTTTGAGGATTTTTGTAACTCAATGGTATTAGCCAAATTTTTTCAACTCCTAGAACACCTTAACAAAATGGGGTTGTTGAACGGAAAAATCGAACTTTAGAGGAAATGGCTAGAACCATGCTTTGTGAAAACAATTTGCCAAAATACTTTTGGGCGTAAGCCACTAATATGGCTTGTTATATCATAAATAGAGTAATGATTAGGTCTATTTTAAAGAAAACTCCTTATGAGATTTTAAAATCCAAAAAGCCTAACATTAGCTATTTTCATCCATTTGGTTGTAAATGTTTTGTTTTAAACAATGGAAAAGATAATCTAGGCAAATTTGATGCTAAAAGTGATGAAGTTATTTTTCTAGGATATTATTTAAACTCTAAAGCCTATCGTGTATTTAATAAAATAACCTTGGTTGTTGAAGAGTCTATTCATGTGGTTTTCGATGATAACCTCCTTCCGAGGAAGGATTATTGTGATGATGATGATGTAGGGATCTTTGAAGCCAATGATGGTGGGCAATCATCAAAGGTGGATGGAGTTTAAACCAAAGAAGAAGAAGCACAAGATCCACCTCTAGAAGTCTTGAAGGACATAAGTCTAGAGGAAAAGGAAGCGAGCTACCCAAGAGAGTACAACTATGTCAAAGGTGGTGAGATTTTGGGTTATCCATCTAAAGGGGTAACCACTAGACTTTCTCTTAAAAATGCATGTAATGTAGCATTTATCTCATGCATAGAGCCTAAGAATGTTAAAGAAGCATTAAATGACGATTATTGGATAATGGCCATGCAAGAAAAATTAAATCAATTTGAGAGAAGTCAAGTTTGGACATTAGTTGATAGACCTAGTAATAAATCTACTATAGGAACTAAATGGGTTTATAGAAACAACTAGATGAGAGTGGTAACATAGTGAGAAACAAGGCTAGACTTGTTGCTCAAGGTTACACTCAAGAAGAGGCAATCGATTTTGATGAAACCTATGCTCCCGTAGCTAGAATGAAAGCCATTAAGATGCTTTTAGCATTTGCATGTTATCACGAATTTAAGCTTTTTCAAATGGATGTAAAAAGTGCATTTTTAAATGGCTTTATTCATGAAGAAGTGTATGTAGAACAACCACCTGGTTTTGAAGATCCAAACCATGTTTTTAAACTTTCAAAAGCTTTATATGGTTTGAAACAAGCTCATAGAGCTTGGTATGAAATATTGTCAAAATTTTTAATTGAAAAAGGTTTTAACAAAGGAAAGGTGGATACTACACTCTTCATTAAAGGTATTGGTAAAGACATATTAGTAGTTCAAATATATGTTGATGATATAATTTTTTGTTCTACTAATGAAATGTTTTGCCAAGATTTTGCTAAGTTGATGCAAGGTGAGTTTGAGATAAGTATGATAGGGGAGATTTCGTTCTTCTTGGGGCTTCAAATTAAGCAAATGAATGATGACATCTTCATCAATCAAGCTAAGTACATCATGGACATGCTCAAGAAGTTTGGCTTGGAGAATGTGAAACCTCAAACTATTCCAATGAGTTCCTCCACAAAGCTTGACAAAGATGAAGGAGGTAAGTGTGTGGATTTAAAGCTTTATCGCTCTATGATTGGATCTTTGCTTTATCTTACCGTAAGTAGACCTAACATTATGTTTAGTGTTTGCTTGTGTGCTAGATTTCAAGTTAGTCCTAGAGAATCATACATTATAGCCGTTAAGAGAATCTTTAGATACCTTAGAGATACATCTTGTTTAGGTCTTTGGTATCCTAGAGAGTATTCCTTTAACTTACATGCCTTCTCGGATGCGAATTATGGGAGTTGCAAGATAGATAGAAAGAGCACATCCGGCACTTGTCAATTCCTAGGTAGTATGCTCATATCTTGGTTTTCTAATGAGCAAAATAATGTAGCATTATCTACCACCAAAGCTGAATATATATCTGTAGAGAATTGTTGTGCTCAAGTCCTTTGGATGAAGCAACAACTCTTAGATTATGAAATTGATGTAGGTATCATCCTCATTAGGTGTGACAACACTAGTGCAATTTGTCTCACTAAAAATCCCATCTAACATTCTAGAACCAAACATATAGAAATAAGACATCATTTCATTAGAGATAATGTCTTGAAAATGATGTAGTTCTAGAA
This sequence comes from Hibiscus mutabilis, assembly GCA_019671005.1. Taxonomy (NCBI): domain Eukaryota; kingdom Viridiplantae; phylum Streptophyta; class Magnoliopsida; order Malvales; family Malvaceae; genus Hibiscus; species Hibiscus mutabilis. Next base: position 58,738,198 of record CM033726.1, read on the forward strand.
TATGTAAACACCTTGAACCAATTAGCGGATATTTTTACCAAACCATTAGACAAAGAGCATTTTTGGTCTCTTAGGAGAGAGTTAGGTTTAACCAACCTCCCTTGACCCTTAGAGTCTATTTTGGTCTTAAAAATATGCTTAAATTTGTTTGACTGGATGCTTTTGTGATTTGGCTCCTATATGCTTATTGCTAGGGGGAGTATGCATCTATTTATGCTCATACATGATGTTCTCATATCATTCACATGCATTTCGATTCGATTAAAATCGAATTTTTGAGCAACATGCGGCCAAAATTGACATTTATGGCACAAGTGTATCGATACGGTGTTCCTCGTATCGATACAGGTCTTTTACAATCGTTTCGGTACAGGCCTAACTGTACCGGTACGGGTCGCGTATCGAAACAACTTTAAAAGTGTTTCGATACTGGGTTCGATATGCTACATTGGCGTATAGGTACGTGTTCACGATGGGCTGATTAAAGGGCATTAAAAGCTTTCCAACTTCAAATAAAACACATCTTCCTTTTATTTCAAAACCCTAGTTGAAAATCCTCTATAAAATCCTCTAAATCCCTCACTTTTTCTCACACCAATCTTCAAAATTCTTGAGGGCTTTTAGTTTTTACATCAAACCCAGGCTAAAATCATAAAGTCTGTGCATCCAAATCTATTCATTCATCCTAAATCTCAACTTCAAGGTATAAACCCTAACTTTTTTCTTTTCAATTTTCATACATATATATACACTGATTTTGTACTATAATCATAGATTTAGAACCTATATAGTATAGTTTTCAATACTTTTGTAAAAAATTCTTCAAATCTGAAACTTTTTTATTCGAATATAAAATTATATAGTATATTTTTAACACTATTTTTGATGTTTTCTTTTACCAAAAATTATTTTTATACTTGTATATGTTTTTAAACTATATTGTATAGTTTTTTAAAAATACCTTGATTGTTGGATTACTTTTTGGATCGAATGTATTGATTTATGCATACATCATTTTTGGTTTGATTTTGTTTTCAGATTATGGCTTCTAAGAAATGAGCACGAACGGACATTGCCTCTAGTTCAAATTATCCGCATCCTTTTCCTGATTATGTTGGTAATAGACCCAATCTTACCCACATTTATCAAAATTGTTTTAATGAACCTCAATTTCCAGACGCCATAGAAAATTTTAAAGAATACCAAAGTTACTAAATTCATCTCGAGCGTGTTACGTCAATCCCGTTTTTATCATCTGAAAGATTTAAATTCGAATATCTTCCTTTAATGCACGAACGAAATTTTATGGCCTTTTTAAGTATACCCGGGATTTTATACCGAAATCTTATTTTAATCTTCTATTCCAATGCCTGGTGTATTTTTAATGAGAATAAATCTTTGGTTGTTGCAATTGAATCTTACTTAATGGGTAAGAAATTTCGAATTGATTCAAGTGTTTTAGCAAACTTTTTGGGTCTTGAGGATACGGGAATAGATGATGAGGGTACGTTAGGACATGTCCTTAGTGGTTCGGTGACTGTTCTTAATGCTCATGACCGTATCTTACATCTCATGATTACTTGGTGGTTCCGTCCATCCGGTGGGAAATACTCTACCATCCGCTAAGTTGATGATTTTTGGCTTCGATGCTTTCGTGAGAAGAGGCGAACCAACTTTGCTCAGATTATGTTCGCCAAGATCATCTTTCTTGACCAACATCGCCACACCTCATTGGTTACATCATTCACTTATGGCACGACTGTGGGCTTTGTCTTTCACAAGATGGGGATCGATTGTTCCTATGACCTTGCAGAACCCCTAACGTATCCCATTGATGAGCGTTCTTTCCATCGCGCCAAGTTCACTTACTACAATGGATAATGGGTTTGAAACATCAATCTTCCGGGAGGTGTTCAACTCGACCGGTGGAAACTCCTCAAGCAGCTCCTATTCCACAAGCTCTGGTGGCCCAACAAAATCATGATGCTCTCATGGCTTTCCTTAATGAGAAATTCACATATTTACACACCATCATGGACTCTAAATTTTCCGCGATCGACACTCGCTTCACATCCTTTGAGGAAAAGGTGATGGCTATTGAACATCGCCAAAAATCTATGGACATCACTCTTAACGCCTTTCATGGTGAATGACGTCAATCCCATGGACCTCCGGCCACAAATGTTGATGAGGATAAGGATGAAGAAGATGAATACGATTGAGACAATGGAATGGACTCTTAGGCATTTTGCATATCATAGCATATCATATTAGGATTTAAGTTATGCACCTTTATGTTTTTATGAAATCCTATGCTTTGCTTTTTATTTGGTTTATGTTTTTACGATTTGAGTTGGATTGAATAATGTTGCTTGAACTATGATTTGAAGTTTAATGCTTATGTTGCTTATTTAAAATTGCTTGGAGTTATTATTGTTTACCATATGGAATTAATTTTGATCTAACAAAAAGGGGAAGAAGTTTTAAAGAGTCAAAAAAATTTTATAGCCTTAAACTAAGGGGGAGTAAATTTTCAAAGTTTTCTTTAAGATACTTGAAAATTTTCATTTGGTTTTGTTATATCAAAAAGGGGGAAATTGTAAAACCTATATTTGATTTTGATATAACAAATTATTTAAGGACTAAATTGAAAAGGAAAATAAATTTTTAAGTACTCAAAAGTCTCACAAAATGACAAGAAAAATTTCTTTGAAGTCTAAAACTTAAACCCAAAAATTTTCTAAGTGTTTCAAGCCAAACTACACAATCACGCCCAGACGTATCGATACACCCCTTGGCGTTTCGATACGGTTTTTAGCTACTGGAATTTATTTTTGCAAAGCAAACCAATACGGCTTAGCCCGTTTCGATACGGCCTTCATCTGGGTAAACATTTTAAGCGCATCATTTCGATACGACTCACACCCATTTCGATATGGTTTGAAATCTGGGTTTAAGAAATTTGTACTCGTACCAATACGGTACATTATGTTTCGATGCGGTTTGAAATATGGATTTAAGAAATTTTAAAATGTACCGATACGGTTAACCCCGTACCGATACAATTTGTCAAGATCTTCAAAGATCTTTGCATTAAATTTTTCGACCGTTGCTTGTCAGTTATTGGAATCCTCGAACTTTAAATTTCGGTTAACCCGTACTGATACGCTCTTAGGCGTACCGATACACTTTTTCATCCAAGATTCTAGTGAGCAAAACTCGTACCGATACGGCCTTACCGTTTCGATACACCCCTTATTTTACACTATAATCGTTTCGATACGGCCTCCCGCGTATTGATATTACTTGTACAACGGCTATATTTTTGTTGTAACAAGTATCGATACGGGTCTTCGTGTACCGATATGGTTGTTCACCAAACAATATTTATTGCGGGAAAGATGGTCCCCAACGGCTCTATTGATGACTTCAACCACCCAAACGGCTAGAATTCAATGAAATGGTATAAATACAAGTCTCCAAAGCAGCAACAACAACTAATGAACCTACATTGATCAACATCCAAGCATTCAAGCAAAATCCAACCCTTTGAGCTCATAAAGTCAAATCCTTGTACCCAACTTGTGTTCTTCATTGTAATCTTTTATTTCAAGTTTGGGGCTGAGTGTTCTTGTAATTTTGGGCAAATATTTACCTTGTGAGGTCATTTTCTTTTTGCCATTTTTCTTTCTTGTAAAAGAGTGATCTTTGATCAAGCTTTGGGTAGAAAGCTTTGATCGGTTGTAACGGTTGTCTCCTTAGCCTAGAAAATGGGAAGAATTTCATAGTGAAATTGGTTGAAAATCCTTAGTAGGAAGCTAAGGTAGTGGATGTAGAGCTTTTTAGAAGCTTGAACCACTATAAATCATTGTGTCCCATTGTCTATCTTTTCGATTTGCTTCCATACTTTTTAAATAGCCAATTTGCCCCCTCTTGGCCAACATCTACATTGATTGATCATCCTAACAAATAGCATTCCCATCATTTTGGGGGGACCACTATTGGAAAAATAATAATACATCCTAGTGGAAATCCTATGGGAATGCAAGTTTGGAAAAGATTATTACCCGTAATAATTATTTTTTTGTGAACCAAACACACCCTAAAAGATTTAGAATTAAGTAGTTTATGGGGTGTTTGGCAAACAACCTTTTGAAGAGTTTTTAGCTTATTTGGGCACAAATAGCTTATTGGTAGTTAAACTCACCATTTATAGTGTTTGGTAAACACCTTTTTGAAAGAGTTGATTGCATAAAATAAGCTAAAAGAGAAAATGCTGAAAAATTCAGCGGATTGAAAGAGCTGATTTAATAAATAAGAAGTTAAATGACATGCTTAACCCTGTTATTTTCTATAATTATGTCATTGCCATAAAACTTAATATAATGAAATATCCTCCATTCTAATCTACTTGAATCTAATGAAATTTTATTTTTGGCACAAGGATAATTTTAGCCTTTAACGTTTATAATTTGTGTCATTTTGGCCCTCGTCCTTTTTTAGGATAAATTTAACCCTCAACCTATAACTTTTTTTTTTATCAAATTACTCACTTTTTAACTAGCATACAAATTAAACCGTTAAAAATTTAACGGTGATGACATGACACATACATTTTAAACAATATATCATCTAACCTATTAAATATTTACACGTGTAATATAATTTTTTTATATAAATATAAAAAACAATTAAAGCTTAAAGCTTAAATATTGAAAAAAATAAAAAAAAATATCAAATGAATTTTTTATGGAATTAAAATAAACTCAAAATATTGAAACAAATATATAAAATGTATTTTTCAATATTCCAAAAACCTTAATATTAAAGCTTAAATTGTTTAAGTATTTTGAAAGATATTTTTTAAGGGTAAAACTTTGATACACAGTCTGTGTAAAATTAATTTTACACAAGCCTGTGTATTTACACTATAAATCAAAATTAAACCTAATTCCTAAAAAAACAAACCCTAAACTCTAAATTTTAAACACTAACCTTAAATTCTAAACCCTATAACACAAACCCATAAACTCTAAACCATAAACTAAATCCCTACCCCTAAAATTAAAAGGTTTATGTAAACTAAAGTTTATAAAGACTGTGTATTGAAGTTTTTCTCTTTTTTTAAACACTGTAAAATGAGAAAAACTTCAATACACAGTCTGTGTAAACTTTGGTTTACACAGACCTTTTAGTTTTAGGGGTTTAGTTTAGGGTTTAGAGTTTAGGGGTTTAGGTTGTAGTGTTTAAAATTTAAGGTTAATGTTTAGAATTTAAGGTTTGGGGTTTAGTTTTTTAGGGTTTAGGTTTAATTTTGATTTATAGTAAAAATAGGCAAGCTTGTGTATCAAATTTAAACTCCTGTAAAATTTGCTTAACCTCTCCACGATTTGTTTTTGCTTTTAGTTTTCCAGTTGTTTAATTGATTTTTTATATTTTATAAAAATAAATTATTTTCTACCGGTAAACATTAATAGGTTAGATGTTATATCATTTAAAATATATTGTGCTATGTCATCACCGTTAAAATTTTAACGGTTTAATTTGTATGTTAGTTAAAAAATGAGTAATTTACAAAAAGAAATAGGTTGAGGGTTAAATTTATCCTAAAAAAGGGTGAGGGTTAAAATGACACAAACCGTAAACGTTGGCTAAAATTATCATTATGCCTTTATTTTATTATTTTATTTTTTAGTTGTAGATTCTCAAATATATTTTAGTAAAAAATATAGCAAAGCATGAAAGTGAAAAAAATTATAGTGTTGATATTTTATACAAGGTTAATAGTATGTATCAATCTCCACAAAATTAATATTTACTAATTTTCTTAAGTGAAGAAAAAATATTCACTATTTTTAAGGATTTTTTTAATTCCTTGTCAAAAGCATTTTATCCGAATAATTTCACACCAATAAAAACTAAAGTATTATAAAACATATATGTACTTAACAACTAAATGTATCATACACTTAGTTGTCATTTTACACATATAGGCTATCAGTTAAGTTTTATCAAATCCTTTTATATAAACAATTAATCAAAACAGCTTTTCAAATCAGCTAATAAAATTAATTGGTCAAGTCAGTCACTACAATCAGTTATCAACTATCAGCCTTTTGTCAAACATTCATATTTGTTTTGATAAAATAATAGTTTGTTTGTAAAATGTACTTTATGATGGCACGCGGCAGCTGAAAGGTTATTGCTACTAGGGGTGTTCAAAAATACCCGACCCGATTGACTCGACCCGACTACCCGAATACAAATAACCGGGTATTTACCTTGAAATTTTTTTACCCAAGTCGGGTACCCGGCCCGCCATTTCACGAGTCGGGCCCGGGTCACAAAATTACGAATTTTCGGATACCCAAATATATTTGAAATTAATATTTTTTATATTAAATATACATATTTTTATATTAAACTAATAAAAATCTTTATATTTTTATATTTAATAAATACATATTTTTATATTAAACTAATAAATACATATTTTATATTTTATATTAAACTAATAAAATATTTTTATATTTAAATTTTTTTTTTTTATATCCGGGTACCCAAATATCCGAATTTTCGAGTACCCGTAACTTTTGGGTACTGCAAAACTCGGGTCGAAACACGTACCGCATTTTGAATTACTCGACAATCCGGGTACCCGAATTTGAACACCCCTAAATTTGCTACCGCCATTGGAGCGGGCTCTTAGTTTCATTATGCTCACAATCATGTTGGCCCAATTCCTCCATCTCTTCATTTTTTGAATCATCTGGCCTACAATCATGTTGTTTGTTGGCCCAATTACTCCATCTATTAAACTTTGGAATCGTCTTAAAAATTGAAGTTAGTTACGCACAAGATACCTAAATTATAATTTTTATTTTAAATTGATTAATAAATTTTAAAATATTTTATTCAGTCCCAAAAATATGGTTTTTTATCTTCAATTTTTTTTAAAAGGTTCAAAACTAATAACGCATTAACGAAAAATCAAAATAAAATAATATTGACAGTTTGAATACTGCTATAAAACATTTTAAAAATAAAAACCAATTTAAAATTGTTCATAATTTAAGAACGTTTTCAAATTTAAGAATTAATTTATAATAAATTTATATTATTTTTATAGTTTAAATTAAAATAAGTTTTATTATTATATTCCATCTATATAAAGAATACATTTTGAATTTTCATGAAAAATAATTTCCTTTTCACTGTTTAACCAATTAAAGGATTAACTTTCCCTTTTTTATTAATGTTATCTATTAAAAAAAGTAAATGAACCATTTGCTTTCTTAAGCTTTCTTTTGCTTCTTTTATTATTTATCTCTGAAAATAAGGTTATTAAAAAAAGGCTTAGGGTTTAATAAGTCCTTAAATTTTTGCAAAAAAAATCAATTAATCTCTTAATTTTTTTGCACCCAATTAAGCCCTCAAACTTAAGAAAAAATTGATTTAGCCCTTTGACCAACGTTGGTCGTTAAATAAGCCATTAAACTTTTGCAAAAAAATCAATTAAGACCCTAAACTTTTTTTGCACCTAATTAAGCCCTCAAACTCAAGAAAAAAAATCAATTTGGCACTTTGACAGTTAAATTTAACAATTTTTTTTTAATTTTTTTGGCACGTGTCGCAAAGGATAATGTCTCTTGTAATTTCTAGGAATTTTTAAACTTTAATTTTTAAAAAATATATAAAAATCCAAAACAATCTAAAAAAATCTGGAAAATTATTTTAAAAATATAAAAATACTTTTAATTCAAAAAATTATTTAAAAATAATAAATAATATTTTTTCAAAAGATTAAAATATTTTAAAATATTAAAATATTAAATATTTTAAAAGCTTAATTAGGTGTAAAAAAGTTTAGATGATTAATTAGTTTTTTTTTTTTTTGAGTTTGAGGGCTTCATTGGGTGCAAAAAAAGTTTAAAGGCTTAATTAATTTTTTATTTTGCAAAAGTTTAAAGGCTTATTAAACCCTTAAGCCTAAAAAATTAATGTTTTTTTACAAACAAAAAGAACAATTAATACTCTATTATTGAATTAAAGAAATAATACATAAGCCGCAATTTTCAATAATCATTATTTTCAGTAATATCTATATAGTTTAAATTACTACACATTTATCATATTATTTTTTTTTATTAACAGGTTTAAGTTTAAAATACAAAATAGACACAAGATGGTTAAATAAATATAGCAAATTATGACTAGAGAACTTGTATTTTGGCTTAGACCTTCTGAACCAAGTGTATATATTTATGTAATTTACCAAAAAGAAAAAAAAAATACGTGTCGATCATACGAAGCCGAAACGAACCGTTCCGGTTGTTTTATTTATTTATTTATTACTACAAAGCGGAAAGCGATTCAGGCCGCCACATCAGCTCCGAAATATCAGCTGCCGGTTCAAACAAACCTCCTAACGCCACAAAATCACCGCTATTGCTATGGCTATTGTTGTTGGTATCCAAGTCGCCGCCGATTCTGAATTCAAAGGAATCGTAAATAGGAATTGGGAACTCATTCTCCATCATTTCCCCAAATCCAACACCGCCTGAAACTCCACCTTCCTCCCCACCAAAGGCGGTTTCAATTTTTGCTCGGCCTCGATTGACGGTAAAAATCGGCGGCAAACCCAGCTCATCGTCCGAAGCTTCAAACAGAAATCCTAGCTCCGGCCTCGGCTCGCTGGGATCCACTATCGCTTCCGGTACCCCCGTCACATCCGAAATTAGGATCTCCTCCTCGAAACTTTTGATGACAGAATCTAGTCCCTGAATCGCTGGGTCGGGTCCAGTAACCGGGTCGGCATCGTCGAGGATGTTCAGCAAATCCTCCTGAATACGTTTTGCCTCCGGTGACTGAACATCCCCATCATCTGGGTCGGGCTTAACATGAGTAACATCGGGAGAGCCGGAGGAGGGACCCCCATCGTCCGTGTTAACTCGTGCGAGTTTTGAACTGGGGAGTTAGCCTCTGACACAGCATCCTCAGCCTCTTCTCGGGACCTCTTCTTGTTGCCTTCGTTATCCTCCATTACCATCGTAAATTTGAAGAAAAAAAAACAAATCTGAATTTACCAGGAAAAAAAAACCACCTTAGTTTTCAATCCAGTAAGCTGCTGGTAGAAAGATGGAGAGGAGAAGAGAGGATTTTATAAAGATCCGGAATGGCATAAAACAATTTAGAGCTGCTGAAATAGTGATTGGTTAGCAAGAAAAAAGAACAGGGGTTCTAGAGAGGGAAAGTGAAAGTGAGAGTGAAAGTGTAGAGAGAGAAAACGGGGTATGGGTTGAGTGGGAAAGAGGTAAAGAACAGGAATATATAGTAGTTGCAAACTTGAGGCAAATTTTAATTTTGCCATTTTTATTTTTACTAATATTTTTATTAAAAGAAAATTCAGATTTGAATTTCAAAAAAATATTTAATAACGATACAGATAGGCACGTGTAGATCGGAGCGGAGGCAGACCTCGTTGATGAGTCATTCATTGCTTTTCTTTCTTTCTTTTTTTTTTCTTTTTTTTTGGATTTGTCTGTTTTTTCTATCAAATTAAGTAATTAACTAAATTTAATGTAGGATTTTGAAGTCCGTTTCCAGGGGTGGGAGAATCCAGTGGTGGCGTGGGCATCGCTCTCTTTTGCAGGTCCAGCCTTCTTCTCTATTATTATTGTTATTTTAAATTAATTTGCCATTTTTTATGCTTCGGTTTTTGACATGTTCTTCCTTTTGTTGTTTAGTTTTTTTTTTATTATTTTGAGTTTTTAAAATCTCACAGTTTTCAACTAACGATCTAATATTATTACCGGATACTCAATGTTTTAATTCAATTTAGAAAAATATTTAGTATTATATAAATATGACATAAAATAATATTTATTTATTGTAAGTATCTTTTCATTTCTCTATAGTATGCATGATTTATTATTTGTTAACGTTTTGTTACAGCAATTTACTGTAACATTTTATAGTATATATGTGAATGAGTATTACACAAATCAAATATCAAACTTACTAAAATTCTTATTAATTGTAAATATTTTTCGTAAGAGTTACTACTATGTTAGATGTCTAATTTAAAATCAAATAGCAAAAAATCATAATTGGAGAAATAATTTAAGAATTACATTTTTATAGTAATTTAAGACGTAACCAATAGGTGAAAAAGGTCTAATTTAAATACAAGAGCACAAAACCTTAATAAATGTGAGATAACTCTGTTTTAATCAACTACGTTGAATGACATACTCTAATTAACAATTAAAAAGAGTAATTTACAAAAACAACCAAATAAATTTCACTCATGATTCCTCATTAGGTACGAATAACCAATTGAGCAAATTGTTTATCTTTGTTCCCTCATATTATCTTAGATCATGAGTTTTAGACTCAATAGGAGAACCCCCATTCATTCCCTAGAGTCCTCATTTCGCTTCCCTCTAGGTATGATTAAGATTACATTTAGAATTTTTGTCAAAAAAATAACCAATTATCTAAAAAAGAATTAAGTTTATCGAAACTACCTACTTATTATACAAAATTACAAATAGATGTTAAATGGCACGTAATGGGAAAATTATATCATAAGCACGTCTCGCCACGTCATCCATGGTTCAACCAATAAAAATCATATATAACGTCCCTAACCCGGGTATCACAAATTGGGCTTCAAGCCCCAAACCTAAAGCCATAAAATTCCGCTACTAGATTTAGCCCAACACAATCATTTCATAAAATCCATAAGTTTGAGTATTTCAAAGTCGATAAACCAATTTAAACGTTACATGGGAGCTTCATTTAAAAATACATACTTAAAAGCATTCGACACATAGTTAAAATCCAAAATATGAGTTACAATGCAACATAGGTTCCTATGAATACATAGCCCAATAACCTAAGTATTGTACTCGGACAACAAATCGATGCTGAGATCCTTCTCCAATGGTGCTCCAACGATGCACGCCAACCTACTAACCTGCGAACGGAAACAACAATTCGAAAGCCGAGGAACAAAGCTCAGTGGATACACTTCCACTCAACCATGCTTCATGTAGATCATAAATAAGAGCATGTTGCTGAGAATGGCATCATGGAAAATATAATTCATATGGCGCTACCTCTAACCGCTTAAACACATAGCAATGATAATGCAATAATCTCACACAGTACATATGCACCATACCAACAAACCTGGAGTGATACCCAGTATCACATAGCCTCGGGAACATACACTCAGAGTGAGGTCACACAGCCTCAAGAACATACACTCGTACTATGGATCTCTCATCGAGTATCATCGGATGAGGTCCGATGTCACACATCTTCGAGAACGTACATCCGAAAACTTACCTCTTAGTGTTGCAACACTCTTATTGGGTATCTAGATCCCATCAATCAAATAACTCAACCAAACAAGTGCCCTTACTTGGCATGTAACAATACACGATCCACCAAAGATATTTAGGGTTGCTATTACAAACAAGTCACTCAATATTTACCAAGTTATTACTCATTATGCTCGTTTAAGAGGTTAAATGATCAATTTCTCAGTTTTAGTACTCATTTTACCACATTAGAGGCCCATTGGGCCTTAGTCCTCGAACTATAGGCCTTTCGAATTTAAATCATAATTTTTGGGCAGATTACCCAGAGTATATCAATACCCTTATACAAGTATCGATACGCCCCTCAGTACCGATATTGTAACACCCTTAATGTATACTCGTAGACCGAATATACATTAAAGATGTTACAGAGTCGTTTAAAGAAATCTTGACTTATAATAATTTTTGTATACATATAAATCTTGTCTTTATTAATCTAACCCTTTTCTCAATTTTCTTGAAATCATAACTTATGTGTAGTTGGCTAATTTTAACCCTGAATTAGTTTGTAAAACATATTAGTCAGTTATTAAAATGATAATGCAATTCAGGGTGAAAATAGGTTCACGACCTAGACCCTTTCTTGATTTTAAAATCCTTATGTAATTACCGATAAATAAAAATTTAAACTGACTAAACACGATTTACTAACTTTTTAAGCTTACCGATTATTCATATTAACAAAGCAAGATTCATTTCTATTTTAGTTTATTCTTTCATATTACTAATACCTTATTTTGCTTTATCCATATATGATTTATCATTAAAATTGATCAATTATCTATCGTTTAATCTAATTTAATGCATCATATACTACCAGTGGATAAATAATTACATGCCCACTAGAGATTATCATAAGCTAGAATATCTTACTGATGTTTTGCAGATTGAAGCTTGATCAGTATGCTCAACTCCTCTTCAAGTACTCCATCTTAACCTACGTGTGAATCAAACACACGCTAAGTTTTCACTTAGTGAGGCAATAAACAAAATTAATAATAATTTAAACTTATTAAACTTTATGGCTACATTTATATAGCACGATATATGCCAATGCATTAACTTTTATGTTGAATTAGTGATAACTTACTATATGTTAATATCATAATATTTTCTTGTTTGTTCATTTATCATAATATGTCATTTATACCTCAATGCATGAACATATATATCATGTTACAAGCTAATGAATGTGCTTGTTCTATTCCTTTAACATCATATCACTACTTACCATTAATGTTAAACTTTTAAGTTTAACTTACTTACCATTTTCATGCCTAATAACATAAGTTACCTCACATGTACTAATATATATCAAAATTTTTCCTTTGTCATGTAACCTGTAAAAATCAACATCTCATATACATATGTTAGGCATGGTAAGTTAATTCAATATTCTCAAAAAATCTCTTGTTTCCCTTTTGAATCATATTAAGATTACTTATACCAATTCTTTATTCCTTTAGCCCAAGAATTTTATATAGAGAGAAACTTAAGTATGCGAGATCGGTACTCTCAGAGTACTAGTCACCGAAGTGACGATAAACATATAGACATATAAAGTGCCGGTAACATATAGACACATAAGTGTCGGCATCATATAGACACATAAGTGTCGACATCATATAGACACATGAGTGTCGATATCATATATACACATAAGTATCGGCATCATATAGACACATAAGTGCGGTAAACATATAGATCCGAAGATCGATGTGTAGCTACACGCAGTCCCAGACTGCTAGACCTCTAATGGCACACCACTATACTGTAACTCTCTATAATATAATTTTATGTATAGAGAGTAACTTAAGTATGCAAGGTCGGTACTCCTTTAGTACTAGTCATCGAAGTGACAATAACTTGTAGACACGTAAAGTGTCGAAAATATATAGACACATAAAGTGTCGGTAAACATGTATAAAAATACTTAATAAAACATGATATTTTTACAAGCGTGATATTCTTTGAATCATACATTCTGTAATGCAAGAAAGCATAACATAATCATTATTTGACTTAAAAGCATACTTCATTTCATAAAATCATATAGCCCAAGGCAAATATCAAGTGATTAAGGACAAGTCGTGTACTATAATGTATTATCCTTTATGGGCGACACGAAGTGTCGAATATAGACGCCACAATAAAGTGACGAATACAGGTGTAACGAAGTGTCGAATACAGTGCCACAATAAAGTGACGAATACGGGCGACACGAAGTGTCGAATACAGGCGCCACAATAAAGTGACGAATACGGACGCCACAATAAAGTGACGTAAAAGTATACTGCATTTCATAAAATCATATAGCCCAAGGTGAATATCAAGTGATTAAGGTACCAGTTGTGTACTATAATGTATTATCCTTTATGGGTGACACGAAGTGTCGAATACAGACGCCATAATAAAGTGATGAATACGGGCGACATGAAGTGTCGAATACAGGCACCATAATAAAGTGACGAATACGGGCGACACAAAGTGTCGAATACAGGCGCCACAATAAAGTGACGAATACGGGCGACACGAAGTATCGAATACATCTTCAGCTCATAATAGTACACCACAATATAATCCAACTCAATATTCTATTACCAAGGGCAACTTTAAAACAATTCTTGCAGTAATGGTAGGTAACCCAAATTTCATACATACATACATACATACATTTATCATATAAAACATCTTCATAATGGAACAGTTCATACTCCAATATGTTCAATAACTTTTCATGAAGATATCATGCTATAAAATTTGTGTGAGCATAAAGAATGTGCCACAATCTTTAAATCGTCAAAATAAAGTATCATGCTAAAAACATGTTTTGCTTATGATAATCTCTAGTGGGTATGTAATTATTTATCCGTTGGTAGTATATGATGCATTAAATTAGATTAAACGATAGATAATTGATTAGTTTTAATGATGAATCATATATGGATAAAGCAAGATAAGGTATTAGTAATATGAAAGAATAAACTAAAGTAGAAAAGAAGCTAAGGTATTAGTAATATGAAAGAATAAACTAAAGTAGAATGGAAGCTTACTTTGTTAATATGAATAATCGGTAAGCTTAAAAAGGTAGTAAATCGTGTTTAATCAGTTTAAATTTTTATTTATCGGTAATCGCATAAGGATTTTAAAATCAAGAAAGGGCCTAGGCCGTGAACCTATTTTTCACCCCGAACTGCATTATCGTTTTAATAACTGACTAATATGTTTTACAAACTAATATAGGGTTGAAATTAGCCAACTACACATAAGTTATGATTTCAAGAAAATCAAGAAAAAAGTTAGATTAATAAAGACAATATTTATATGTATAAAAAAATATTATAAGTTAGGATTTCTTTAAACGACTCTGTAACATCTTTAATGTATATTCGGTCTACGAGTATACGTTAAGGGTGTTACAGTATCGGTACTATACTTATCGATACCCAGCATTACACACACATAGGTTTAACCAACGACCCCGTACTGATACATGAGATCGTGTATCGGTACCCCATGTGTATCGATACGCTCCTAAGCGTATTGATACTCATTTTGGTCACTGGAATGTGATGGAACAGGGGGTATTGATACTTCCTTAGGCGTATCGATAAGCCCTTACAATTTGGCTTGAATTCATCAGCTTTAACATGGGTATTGATACGTGTTCAACCCGTATCGGTACTCGAACCCAAAACTTACCTTCTGGAGCTCGAAAACCATTGCCCAAGCCCTCAAAACCCAAAAGCAAGACCCCAAATCAAGCCTACAATTTATGAAAGATATTTTAAGTGGTTTCCTACCTTTTTAAGTCATATCAACACTAATTTCGAGTTTAGCCATTAATGAGATTTCAAGCTCTCAACCAAGCAACAAGCAATCTAATTTTATGATTTCCAGGAAACAAGGGAGTTAGTAGTGTACTAACCTTGATGATAGCACTGGAAATGAAACTCCAAGCCAAGCTTTCAAGCTTTCTCCTTCCCAATCACCTTGGAATAATTTTCCACCTCCTTAACTACAAGAAGATGTTGTAAGATGAGTTACAACATTTTAGAAGATTAAAATAAATTAAAGATAAGCTTCAACAACAAGAATTGGAGCCAAAACTCTCAATCTCGTTCATCTCTTTCAACCTCCAATCAATACTCATCTTCCACCAAACTTAGAGATCAATACCTCGAAATGTAGATCCTTGCAAGCTTGTTACACTCATCTTAATGAGAAATCCAAGATTTACACTTAAAAATTAAAGATCCAATCTTTCTTTATGGGTGAGAAAATGGAAGATGAGAATAGGTGAAGGATGAAGACAATGGGACAATGGTGATCTCATCATCTCACTTTTCTGTAAAGAAAATTAAACACCCCTTTCCCCTTTTCTCCAAAAGGCCAAGTTATCACTCTACTCTTCCCACATCAACCTAACCTATTCACAAATCCAAGGCCCAAACTCAACAACCATATTCAAGCCCACAAGGCTTTCAAAGGCTCAAACTCACAGTCAAAACACAAAAGCCACCCTCCGGGTTACATCGGCCCTCAAATTTTGAAATCCGAGTCGTTATATCATTCATTTCATTATTTTTTCATGTCATCTTTTTACCGAGTGAATATTCACTCATATTTACTGTAAATCAAATTTAAAAAAAAAATTACCATGTGAAGATTTACTCGGTAAAAATATCATATAAAAAATTAATAAAATATATAGTTTTTATTGGTTAAGACCATGAATCTATTATATAATTTCTTCACATAACGAAGGCAAATAATGAATATTTAATAAAATTGTAGTTTTGAAAATTATAATTAATAAAATTCTAAACAGTTTGATTTTTAAAATGTGTTTGATAATTAATTTTTTTTTGATTTAGTAGAAATAAATTAAATGGAACTATTAAATAGGACAGGTAAGTAGATAGCAGCTATCCTTTAATGTTGAAAAATATAAATTCAATATTTAAATAATGTAGTATTACAATTTAATACCTAATTGCCCAATACTTGATTTTTAATTATCAAATAACGCTTAGTGAATAATATGATGCATCTGTTATTATTCTTTGAGTGTCCTTGTTTTAATGGAACACAAATTCGAATTTTGAAAATATATTTGAAAAGTTGATAAAGAAATTAAAATGTTCAAATGTTTGAGAATCAATTTAGAATGAATATCATAATTTAAAGATAAAATTGATATGTTTAAAAATTTAAAGATTAATTTAAAATAAACATCGTAGTTTAAGGACGTGTAGTATAATTAACTCGAGCATACTAATTTAGAAAACTTTTACCTGCAAAATATATTAATAAAACTTTCAATGCATATTTTTTTCAGAAATAAAAATATTCCTATGGAACTTTGTTTTGGTGGTAAGTATTCACAACACACATATATATGGATAAAATTAAAACATTTCTTAAAAGTTTTATATTTTTTATTCATGTTTCTATATTTTTTCTATTAATCTTAGTATTATTATTTTTGAATATAATCGTAGTATTAAATTAGTGCCACCTGATTCACAATATCAAATTGCAATTAAGTTAAAAAATTATTAACGTGATTTTATATTTTTTGGATATAAAGAAACTTTAAAATTTGTAATTAATTTACTTCGAACATGTTTTTCTCGAAGTTAAACCTTTTTTTTAATTTTCTTAGTACTTTTATGTTATTTCATCGTAAAATATAATTTCCCACATATTTATGCGGTGTAAAATTTAAAAACTATACTTTTGTTAGTTCTTTGGGTTAATTAAATTTAATAAACGGGGTTAATATTTTTTAATATTGATCGTTCGTTATTTTTTCATACAAATATAATATTTACTACGGTTAATTTCAATGATTTATATTCACTTATTAAATTACCCACAAACGTCAAACGTAATATTCGATTAACACATTCTATCTCTAGACCTGTAGATCTTATATTTTCATAATAAAACATTTAATTAAGTTTGATATATTTTTAAACAGGCAAAATTTGGGAGATATTGTGTTTATAAATGAAAATTTGGGAAATAGAATTGATTAGGGATTATTTTGGTTTTTACGGTAAAAACTACAGTAAATTTATAAAAAAGAATCTGCAGAAGATGTTTTGCCATATTTTAATATTTTTCCTTTAAGAACGCTTCGTGCAGAAGAAGTTTCATGCATACATCACGTTCACTACCCCTCTCTCTTGTTTATCATTTGCCTCTACCCATGCATTATATATGAGAATCTCTTATGCATGAGGCGTTCTCGATGAAAAAATATTAAAATATAACATAACGTCTTTTGCAGGAATTTTTTTTAAGTTTACTATAATTTTTGTCATAGAAACTAAAATAATCCCGAACCAACCCTATTTTTAAAATTTATATTCCTAAACACAATATCTTCCTAATTTCCCCTAAACAAATAAATAATTATCCATAAATCAATAAATAACACAAGCTAATCATAAAAAAGTAATTTGAAGAAAATAACCGATAAAAAATATAAATTTATTTTTTCAAATGATTTTTCTTTCGCCAGTGATTTGACAATCTGATAAATTATAAACTATTAAATTCTGTACCTTCTTGATCTGTTCAGCCACGTGCCCAGGCCCCAGCTCCAGAGCTTTTCCTGAGTCGAAATATTCAAGCCGAGCCATTCTACTCATAGTGCCGCCGACGCTCGTACTTTAGTTTGGCCCCATATGTTTTTGCCGCCATACTAGTCGTATACGAAAATAAGATCTATAAAATTTTTGTACAAGGCTAAGTGTGTGTAAAGTTTTTGAACTTTAAAAAAATAATTAAACTTTTAAACTTTTTAATCAATTAAATCTCTAAACCAATAAATTGAATTAATTAATTTTTTTTATAATTTTAACCATTAAATTTTGATAATTTATTTTTAGATATTACTGACACATAATATACTACAGTTCTATTATGTTATATTTATAGATTTTTTAAAAAATACTTTTATGAACTTTATAAGTATTTTGGAAGTTTTAAAATTTTAAAAAATAAATAAAATAAAAACTTTTTTGAAAATGTTAGGCGAAAATATTGTGGCATGACACACTGTACCAATAGATCCAAAAAACTATAAAGATTTAATAGTTAAAATTGATTAAATAGCTTAATTAATTCAATTTATTGGTTCAATTGCTTAATTGATTAACTTTTTGGGTTCAAGAGATTTATTGAATGTAAAAAAATTACCGGCTCAATTATTTTTTTCAAAAGTTGAAGGGCTTTTTACCCCTTAAACCTTTTTTTATAATTGTTTGCATTTAATTTATAAATAGATTAATTTAAATTAAATATTATAACAATTTATTATAAAAACATCTCTTCTAACTTAGTTTACTCCCTTCACATAATTAGAATTTGAACTCTTTATTTTATTTAAAAAATTTAATACTTCATCAAATATATATTAATTTTTCAAAATATTTATAAAACAAACTTAATAATTTTTGTAATACTCTAATGGTGATTACAATGTAGTATCTATTCATACATATTATTAATCATTTGACAATATATACACATTATAAATAAAATGATTAAATTCATATCGGTAAAATGAACATTATCTGCTTTTACCATTAGTGGATCTATATTAACATTTGTGGGGTCAATTGACCCTATTTGATTTGTTAGGTTGCGAGGTTTTCAAATAATTTGATGATGAATTCAAAATGCCCATAACTTTAGAAACCAATTTAAAATGAGCGTCATAGTTTGAGAATATAATTAAAATAATTAAAAGTTTGGAGACCAGAGCAAAGGTCATAGTTTGAGGACAAAATTATAACATTTAAAAGTTTATAAATTAATTTTTAAATTAGAGTCGTAGCTTTAAGATGTGTAATGTAATTAACTCTTAAATGAATTAGACATTACTTATATGCATTGTTACTTTATATATTATTTTTAATCTTTATTTAAGAATTAAACATTACAAATATACGATAATGATTATAATAGTTTTGAATATACGCACTATAAAAAATACAAAATTTATATGAAAAATCCTAAACGAAAAAACCACATAAAATGAAAATCAACATTGTCAATAAAGCTGTTTTTGCGCAACATAATGTGTTGTTCTAATTCCATAAAAACCACGCGATAAACGTAGTCCGTAACTAGACCCGTTTTTGAAATTTTTGTGGTTTAAGAACGAACCTAAAAATTAGACTTATAATAAGTATAGAAAAATATAAATTTTAAGAATAGGCTTTTAATAATAAATTTTAAGAAAAATTGGGGATCTAATAATAAATAATAATAAATAAATAAATTTTAATAGTATGTATCTATTAACAATATTAGAAAAAATTAGACCCTAATAATAAGTATTGGAAAAAATCAGACACCTAATAGTAAATATTAAAAGAATTTTCATTTTAAGAGTAGACCCCCAATAACAAGTATTACAAAAAAAAATTCTCCCCTTTTAACAATTATTGCAAAAAAAATGGACTCATAATAATAAATATTGATAAAAATTAGGTCCTTAATAACAAGTATTGAAAAAAATAAATTTTAATAATAAAACTCATAACAATAAATATTAAAAAATTAGACTTTAATAATAAATATTAAAAAAATTAAATACTTTAAATTATAAACAGTGGACTTAAATAGGATTGGACCATAACCCATTCAAATTTCAAGATAAACAGATATAACATAAATGAATTTCAAGATAAACAGATATAACATAAATGAATTTATAAGATCGTAGATAAAGTAATTTGATTTTTTTTCATCACAAATACAATTGAGTATTAGCTCAATTAACATAATTATTGTTGCAGTATTTAATAAGGTATATATTTGAGTTAAAACCCTAATCCACTTTCTTCTTTCTTTTCTCTTCCACGATGCGAGTCTTGTTTTTTTTTTCGACGGCAGCATAATTTTGATGTTGGTTATTGATTATAGGTATATATTTTTATTATTATTTTTTTATATTTAGATTTGATTTTTTTATTTAGTTTTATTTTAATTTTTAATAAATTTTTTTATTGTTTGGTTTCTTTCTTTTCGCATATTTTGCGCAGGTTTGTTTGTCTTTGTGATACGTTTTAATTTTGCTCGTGGCACATTTTTTCTACTTTATGGCATGTTCACCTACTCTTGCGGTAGATATGCGATCGTGTAGAGATTTTTATGTCGCTCGTATTTGATTTACGATTACCGGTGGTCTTTCAATGGTTATATCCCTTTTGTGGTTGTTTGAAGATGTATTCAGATCTATTTGCGAAGCAAGTTTACTTTGATTCGTTCGCCACTCCTTCATCACCTCTAAAGTGTCTAGTTAGATAGAGACAAATAAGTATTTGTAACGATTATTGGGTTACTATGAATGATGGACTTCATATTCAAAAGAAGTATTCAACTATTATTATGTCTTTGATTTTTTTTTTTATGTTTGAGTCTTTTGTGGACATAGTCCTCAAAATTTTTTATTTGATTCGTTACGTTGTTAATGTTGTACCTTCTTTTGTTTTAATAAAATTCAGTACCGTTTCAAGATTAAAATAAAACAATGTGTATATTTTAACATATTTAATACTTTTTATATATTTTAACGGTTTAGGATTTTTATTATTTTTTAACTGAAACGGTTTAGGATTTTTGAATAACTTAGGTATTGGGATTTACTATAAGAAAATTATTTATATTTTTTAAATCACGAATAAAAAAGTATTACAAAAAAGACACAATTTACTTCGCTTTCAATGGGAAAAATGTGAATTTTATTCGCTAACGTGACCAAAATCAGATTCAAAGGAAAGAATAAGGGTCAGTTTGGTCTTAGAAAGTATTTTTTGTTTTTTATTTATATTTTAAAAAAAATAATTTTTAGTTTTAGTTTTTTTAAAAAATATGCTTGATTAATAGGGATGAAAACTCTTTTTTTTAAATAAAAATAATAAAAATATATTTGATATATAGCTTTTCAAAATAAAAATAAAAAGTAATTATTAAATAATAAAAAAACATAGTTAGAAAATACAATTATAATAATAATAAATAAAATATGAGTAAATAAATCAAAATTTTAAAAAAATGACATTTGAAAGATTCGAAGCCGGGTTAAAATAAAGTTAAAATTAAAAAACCATTGTTTTCATATTTTTCACTTTCCTAAAAACATTTTTAATGAGAACAATGAAAATATCTTTTTTATGTTTTCAAAGTTTCACTTATTTTTATTTTCATTTTTAAAAAAATATTTTCTAATTTTTTTATGTTTTCAAAGTTTCACTTATTTTTATTTTCATTTTTTTAAAAAATATTTTCTAATTTTACAGCCAAATGCGTTTTTTTCAACGTTTTTCATTTTTTTTAAAAATAAAAATAAAAACAAACTCTATTTTTTAAAACCATACGCATCCTAAAATTTTGAGATATTCCAGATAAAGCTTTATTTTGTTTCATTGCTCGTAATTTTATCTTTTGCTTTGAGAGGAAATAAGCTATTCGAAGCATATACTTCTTACCAAAATGCTTAGCCTTCTCAAAAGTGATGAAGAAAAATTGAAGAGAGGGCATTTCGATACGATACAGCTTTAAAAAAAAATGGAATTTCTTCTCCAACTCGAAGAACCAATTTTTACTTAAGAATAATTTCCAAGGTAACGTTGTGAATAATTTCTATTTAAGAATAAAATCTTAGGTTTGAATTTGATCTCGCATAATTTATAAATATCTAAAATTCAATTATAATTATAAAAATTCGTTTAAATGAAAAATCAATTAGTAACACAACATATATATTTCAGTCATCGGTATGATCATAATTCATAATGATTAGCTTTAGTCATATTTATTCGAATGTATTATTTTGTAATTACAATTGTAGTAATATTTGGAACTTCGCCAATAAGCATATTATTGTTGTTATCAAAGTAGGCCACGAAAATCATCAACATTGACGCATTCTAAGTTGCATTCAATTGAACTTTGAATATTAATATTATAGCATGAAGAATTAGGTTAATCTTTGGTTATCGCTATCAAAAGATGCGTAATTATTTATACGTATGGACTAAATCAAAGGACTTGGCAGGTGCTTTGCACTTAATTCATTTTTTAAAATTCTTTTAAGTTTTTTTTATTCAAAACGATACATATACAGAGGCAACGTCAATTACTTTTTAGGGTCTTTATAAATTTTTAAAAAGTAAGAAATATAATTTTATTGTAGTTCTAAACTCTCTTATAATTTTATAATTTTCAAACAATTAAATTAAAACTTCATTATTTATAGAAGTCAAAATGTAATTTTTATCATTTTAAAATTTGAAACTTCAAATTTTAAAAACTAAAATTGAAAAAAAAATCATTTTAGATACCAAGGCCCCTTGTCAGAGTAGGGGTGAGTATTCGACCGAGTTGAGTCAAAAAAATTCGAGTCAAAAAAATTCGAGTCAGTCAAGTTGACGAGACTTATTTTATAACTCAAATTTTATTTGAAAACTTTCGAGTTGAATCGTTGAGTTTTGTAACACCCCAAAAATACCCCAAATCTAAAAACCCTAATTTTTGAAATCCCTAAATTCAAAACCCTAAAAATTGGGAATTTAAATATGAAACCCTAATTAGGAAATTTGGGAATTAATTGAATTTTAAATAAATTTAGTGATCTTTTTATAAAGAATTAATATTATGTACCAACTTCGTGAACCCTCGAAAAGAATAAGTACTTACCTTGTAATTTAACCAAATATTTGTATATATATACATAGGTTTCGTTCAACCTTTTCCCTACATTCTTTCACGGTACAGCCGCACATTCCCCTCTCCCTCTCTCGATTTATATTCGAAACACATACTTATTCTCTTTTTATTTACTTATTTATTTAATTCGATCAAACCCCATTGAATATCTGGCACCGCTCAATTCAACTATGTATTCGGTTGATTTGAAGATCAACTATTCGAATCAGATAAATATTCATTAAATTTTGTTAGATTAGTATTTAAGAATAATTTCTTAATCATAGTAATAATAGTAATAGCGTTATCGTATGATTATTCTCATAGGTACCAATACAGCTAAACCAGTGCTTCTGATCGTGGAAAACACATTATTCAGTAGGTTGAGTTTGTTGAGGCTAAGGTGTGTTTTCTTCTGGTGCTATAAATAAATGATTTTTATATAGTTTTATACTTTGCTTGATTATGATATGCATTATGGCTTGTATGATTGACATCATATGCATACGATTTTAGAATATGTTTTTAATTATGATTTATGAAATATTTGATTTACGAAACATCAGAATTTACGGAAACCGTGATTTATGGATTTATGACGTATGTTTATGGAATATCGGATTTATGGAACTGTGTTTATGAATTTGAGTTTTAAACTTCATATATGTATGAACACAGGTTGGGATTTGTACGGGGAAGTTCAGTGGTTTCACCCTTCGGGCTGAATTCCACTTCGGATTGGCGGTTGTAGTAAGGAGTTTTGGGGAACTTTCCTCTTCTCTTGGCGGTTGTAGTTGGGTACATTGCATTACGCTTGTGATATTGTACCACTGTTTTATGTTTTAAAGAAACTTGAGAAAATATTACTTTGTTTTACGACTATGGTTTTCCTGCACTTTAGAGACACACTAAGCTCTTTAGCTTACTCCCCCATAGTTTCCTCCTACAGATATCTTTGGACTTTAGGCGACGTGGTACTTGGAGGATCTCACATTTTATCCGGTTATTTTATTATTCAGTACGAAACTATTTTTTATTCAGATTATTATTTTGAGACATTGATGTAATTTCATACTTTGAGACTAATTATGTTTTGGGATTATTTTTAGCATTCATTTACTATATATTTTTTATTCATATATTTTTATTATATATTCGGATATTGATTATGACATTTGCCAAATTATTTATTATAAGATATTTATTAAATTATCATTATATCTATTCTTTTTAAATTAAAGTATAATCTTTAAAATTTATTTCCTTGTGGGAAAAGTTTTCAAACGTGACTTCCTAGATTCGACCTATTTCTTCTGGGCCGGGTCTAGGGGGTTACATTTAGTGGTATCAAAGCTAAGTTCAACCTTCGGACTGTGAGGCTCACATGAAATTTTGAACCGAAAATGATTTTTGCATGCATATTAAATATTTTTGGGCAAAATGAGATTTCCTAATAAATATATATTTCAAAAATAATTAAGATATATTTTGATTAGAAGCTCTAAGTACCAACTTTAATTATATGATTATTTCCTTTTGTATATAGATTACTATGCCACATTTTATGTTGAAGAATGAGGAATTGAGAACGAAGAATTTTAAGTTGTGTCCGTTAATTTTTGGGATCTATCGTCAAGTTTGAAATTTCGAGGACGAAATTTTTTTAAGGGTGGAAGAGCTGTAACACCCCAAAAATACTCCAAATCTAAAAACCCTAACTTTTGAAATCCCTAAATTCAAAACCCTAGAAATTGGAAATTTAAATATGAAACCCTAATTAGGAAATTTGGGAATTAATTGCATTTTAAATAAATTTAGTGATCTTTTTATAAAAAAATAATATTAGATACCAACTTTGTGAACCTTCTAAAATATCAAGTACGTACATTGTAATTTAACCAAAGATTTGTATATATATATATACATAGGTTTCGTTCAACCTTTTCCCTACATTCTTTCACGGTACAACCGCACATTCCCCTCTCACTCTCTCAATTTATATTCGAAACACATCTTCATTTTCTTTTTATTTACTTATTTATTTAATTCAATCAAACCCCGCTGAATCTCTGGCACCGCTCAATTCAATTATATCTTCGGTTGATTTGAAGATCAACTATTCGAATCAGATAAGTATTCATTAAATTTCGTTAGATTAGTATTTAAGAATAATTTCTTAATCATAGTGATAATAGTAATAGCGTTATCATAGGATTGTTCTTATAGGTACCAATACAACTAAACCAGTGCATCTGATCGGGGAAACACATTATTCAGTATGTTGAGTTTGCTGAGGCTAAGGTGTGTTTTATTCCGGTGCTATAAATAAATGATTTTTATACGGTTTTATATCTTGCTTGATTATGATCTGCATTATGGCTTGTATGGTTTACATCATTTGCATACGATTTTAGAATGTGTTTTTAATTATGATTTATGAAATATTTGATTTACGAAACATCAGAATTTACGGAAACCATGATATGAATTTATGACTTATGTTTATGGAATATCGGATTTATGGAACTGTGTTTATGAATTTGAGTTTTAAACTTCATATATGTATGAGCACGGGTTGGGATTTGTACGGGGAAGTTCAGTGGTTTCACCCTTCGGGCTGAATTCCACTTCGGATTGGCGGTTGTAGTGAGGAGTTCTGGGGAACCTTCCTCTTCTCTTGGCGGTTGTAGTTGGGTGCATTGCATTACGCTTGTGATATTGTACCATTGTTTTATGTTTTAAAGAAACTTGAGAAAATATTACTTTGTTTTACTACTATAGTTTTCCTTCACTTTAGAGACACACTAAGCTCTTTAGCTTACCCCCCATAGTTTCCTCGTACAGATATCTTTGGACTTTAGGCGACGTGGTACTTGGAGGATCTCACATTTTATTCGGTTATTTTATTATTCAGTACGAAACTATTTTTTATTCAGATTATTATTTTGAGACATTGATGTAATTTCATACTTTGAGACTAATTATATTTTGGGATTATTTTTAGCATTCATTTACTATATATTTTTTTATTCAGATATTTTTATCATATATTCGGATATTGATTATGACATTTGCCAAATTATTTATTATAAGATATTTATTAAATTATCATTATATCTATTTTTTTAAATTAAAGTATAATCTTTAAAATTTGTTTTTTTTGTGGGAAAAGTTTTCAAACGTGACTTCCTAGATTCGACCTATTTCTTCTGGGCCGGGTCTAGGGGGTTACATTTAGTGGTATCAAAGCTAAGTTCAACATTCGGACTGTGAGGCTCACATGAAATTTTAAACCGAAAATGATTTTTGCATGCATATTAAATATTTTTGGGCAAAATGAGATTTCCTAATAAATATATATTTTAAAAAAATTAAGATATATTTTGATTAGAAACTCTAAGTACCAACTCTAGTTCTAGGATTATTTCCTTTTGTATATAGATTACTATGCCACCTCTTTATGTTGAAGAATGAGGAATTCAGAACGAAAAATTTTAAGTTGTGTCCGTTAATTTTTGGGATCTATCGTCAAGTCTGAAATTTCAAGGACGAAATTTCTTTTAAGGGTGGAAGAGCTGTAACACCCCAAAAATACCCCAAATCTAAAAACCCTAACTTTTAAAATCCTTAAATCCAAAACCCTAAAAATTAGGAATTTAAATATGAAACCCTAATTAGGAAATTTGAGAATTAATTGAAATTTAAATAAATTTTGTGATCTTTTTATAAATAATTAATATTAGGTACCAACTTTGTGAACCCTCTAAAATAACAAGTACTTACCTTGTAATTTAACCAAAGATTTGTATATATATACACGTAGGTTTCGTTCAACCTTTTCCCTACATTCTTTCACGGTACAACCGCACATTCCCCTCTCCCTCTATCGATTTATATTTGAAACACATCTTCATTTTCTTTTTATTTACTTATTTTTTTAATTTGATCAAACCCCGTTGAATCTCTGGCACCGCTCAATTCAACTATATCTTCGGTTGATTTGAAGATCAACTATTCGAATCAGATAAATATTCATTAAATTTCGTTATATTAGTATTTAAGAATAATTTCTTAATCATAGTGATAATAGTAATAGTGTTATCGTAGGATTATTCTCATAGGTACCAATACAGCTAAACCAGTGCTTCTGATCGTGGGAAACACATTATTCAGTAGGTTGAGTTTGCTGAGGCTAAGGTGTGTTTTCTTCCGGTGCTATAAATAAGTGATTTTTATATGGTTTTATACATTGCTTGATTATGATATGCATTATGGCTTGTATGGTTGACATCATATGCATACGATTTTAGAATGTGTTTTTAATTATGATTTATGAAATATTTGATTTACGAAACATCAAAATTTACGGAAACCATGATTTATGGATTTATGGATTTATGACATATGTTTATGGAATATCGGATTTATGGAACCGTGTTTATTAATTTGAGTTTTAAACATCATATATGTATGAGCACGGGTTGTGATTTGTACGGGGAAGTTCAGTGGTTTCACCCTTCGGGCTGAATTCCACTTCGGATTGGCGGTTGTAGTGAGGATTTATGGGGAACTTTCCTCTTCTCTTGGTGGTTGTAGTTGGATGCATTGCATTAGGCTTGTGATATTATACCATTGTTTTATGTTTTAAATAAACTTGAGAAAATATTATTTTGTTTTACGACTATAGTTTTCATGCACTTTAGAGACACACTAAGCTCTTTAGCTTACTCCCTCATAGTTTCCTCTTACAGATATCTTTGGACTTTAGGTGACGTGGTACTTAGAGGATCTCACATTTTATCCGATTATTTTATATTCAGTACGAAACTATTTTTTATTCAGATTATTATTCTGAGACATTGATGTAATTTCATACTTTGAGACTAATTATGTTTTGGGATTATTTTTAGCATTCATTTACTATGTATTTTTTTATTTATATATTTTTATTATATATTCGGATATTGATTATGACATTTGCCAAATTATTTATTATAAGATATTTATTAAATTATCATTATATGTATTCTTTTTAAATTAAAGTATAATCTTTAAAATTTGTTTTCTTGTGGGAAAAGTTTTCAAACGTGACTTCCTAGATTCGACCTATTTCTTCTGGGCCGGGTCTAGGGGTTATAAGTTTCTATTTAAATTTAATTATAATATTTATAATATTGTGTTACTATTTGATTTTCATTTAAACGACTTTCTATAACCATGTACGATGTGTATGTATATATATATATATATATATATATATATCTTTGCTCAAAAGTTTATTGAGTTAATTGGAATGAGATGAATGAACAAGTAATTTCAGTGAAAAAGATGATTATGTTTATTTTAGGAGATCTGCATTCGAATAATTTTATCTGTAAAGTGTATCTTTTATTAAATTGTTTTAAAAAAGAACGTATACTACTTATAATTACATTAAGACTTTTATGAAAAAAGAAAAAATAATTGGAATTAGATGAGACTTGCATGTTTTTAATGGAGTTTTTTTTATGCCATCCCAAAAGAGTAGTGACGTACAAACAACATCATAATATTAGAAAAATGAGCATGACATAATACGTGTTTTAGTAGTGTTTGGCATGAAAAGGGTTATCTCAGCTAAGATATTAAATTATTAGTTCTACCTCCCTATCAAATGAGGTCGAATGGAAAATAAATCAACTTTGATTTTTAGTGACAACATATAAATAATTCTGCCACTCAGAATTGAATATATATGTATTAAAAATTATTTTGAAATTTTTTCGAATTCCTTAATACGGGTCTCTTTCTTGGGAGCCCTGTCCTTTTTCATTGGAAATTTTGGAATTGATGATTATCTTTAAATAATTGAGCTTTAATTATTGTAAGATGTTTTTTTTCAATAAAAATATCTAAGCGATTGTTTTTTAATTTTTAATTACAAGAATTGTTATTACTATAACTATTAAGTATAAATACTAAATAATATATATTTGAATATAGAAAAAAATAATTCATGTACTGACAGTTAAAATTTTGTTTTTACAAACGAGCCTAATTAAGAATTATATGATTAATTTTAGATTTAGGAGTTTAAGTTCTAAAGTTTAATTTTAGATTTTGGAGTTTAAGTTGAGTTTAGAGTTAGAGATTTAAAATTTATATTGCCTAGTTTAAATAATCATGCTTGTGTAAAAAATTATACAACCGTTCGACTGAATAATCACTTTGACCATTTTTTGAACTACTTTAACCTCCAACGTTTCATTTTATACTGAAATAGTCCATCAATGGATAAACATCGTTAGTAAACTAACAATCAACGCTTTTAAATGACGTGAAAATCGATATGATATTACACGCTGATCTGGTAGTATCATATGAAAAAATGTGTTGACTTGAAAAAATAACACGACAACCAAAATACTATTTTTTGATTGACATGCCACTATATTAAGTTATCTCAAGACGTTAACCATTAATTGAATAGTCACTTTTATTCACATAAGGGTCATTTTGATTCATAATGAAACGCTAAATGTTTTTGTGCTTCAAAAAATAACTGATTTCATCTCAAGACATTATGGTGCTAAAATATTATTTTTTATTGAGCGTTAATTGAATAATCGATTTCATCCATAAAAAAGTCATTTAATCCAAAATAAAATGTTAAATATTATCGTGTTTCAAAAAACAAAGACTAAAATAATTATTTTATCAAACGTTGGAATTTTTTTTGCTATTATGCCTAAAATTTAAATCAAAACGATGTCTAAACTAAAAAACTAGTGATGTAATTAACGTTTGATGGAAGTTGAAGACGGAAATTTGAATTTTTGTGTAAAGGAAAGTGATTGAGTTGAAAAGACGAAAGGACCCCATGAACAATTACAATCTGTTTTTTTTTCCTTCCCCGGTAGTAGTACTATTTACCAGATTATTTAAACGGCTGACGCAGTCCACGTGACTAACGAAAACAAAACATTGCCATCAGATTGAATCGACATTCGGCCTATAATATAATACCTCACCCCAAACAGTTCCCTAACCCTAACCATGCATTTGTCACCGACCGCTGACCAACGACCGAGCCCAGCAGCACCTGGGGTTCATCCCTTCAACACCAAGGTGCGGCTCTCCAGCACCAGGGTGCGACCCGCAGCATCAGGAGGCCATTTTCACCATCTTGGGCCTGTCCAAATCAGCACAAGGAGACACAGCCCGAGTTTGAAGAATTCCAAGGAGGAATATCAGTCATGTAATATTAATTTCCTTAAATATTTATTAATTACTTGGGTCTCATTGAATTTAGGGATTTTTAGAGATTTTAGAGCGATATGAGCTGTTGATGTAATTTAAATTCCACCGTTTGATGTAGGGGGCATCAACTATAAATAGAGGCTTACCCCACCTCATTTACTCATTTATTTTCCACTTTATCTTTGAGGAATACAACTGAGCATTTACTCAAATCCCCTTACTTAGCCTTGTTTGCCATTTACTTTCAGTTGTTCTGTGTTTCCGCAAGAATCTTATCTTGTTAAGCTTTGATCATTTCAGGCTGACTTAGGCGTTGCATCGTTCAAGAGTGTCTAAGGCCGCACGTTCGAGATTGTGAGGTTCTACGGGCGTGACAAGTGGTATCAGAGCGAGTTTGACCGAGAGAAATAGCACCACAAAGCACTAACGAGGTTCCAGCAACTGACCGAGAGACTCGTGCTACAGCTGCTGGGAAGAAGCGGGAGAGTTCAAGGGACCTCATCTCGTCCCTGGATAAGAGGGTCGTTAGACTGAAGGAAGCATTGGGTAATGTCCGGGAGACCCAAGAAGAGGCGGTGTCACGCCTCAAGAAGGTGGATTCACTTAAGGATGAAGTCACCGAGGAGGTCCAAGAGGTTCTCAACGCGATGTATGAGAAGTCAGACCAACGAGACAATTCCCTTCAAGATGCAATGGAGGCAATGAAGGCAGAATTGTTGGGAGAGGTGAAGAAGCTCAATGCCAAGCTATCCCTCTATAAGAATGTCGTATTGTTCGGCATGGTGGGTGAAGCACCTACAGCTAAGCCCAAGATCAATGTTCCAAAGCCGAAGGAGTTCAAAGGGGCGAGGGCAGCCCAGGAAATGGACAACTTCATTTGGGGGTTGAAGCAGTATTTCTGACTCATGGGCATCGAAGATGAGACCACGAAGGTAACCACAGCTTCTGTTTATTTGACAGATGTTGTTCTCTTATGGTGGCGGCACAAGTGTTCCCAAGCAGAGGATGTGACTATTCTAGTCAAGACGTGGAAGGATTTCCAGTTCGAGTTCAAGGAGCATTTCTACCTAAAGGATGCTCAAGAGGAGGCTCGAGAGAAGCTGCACTAATTGAAGCATGACGAATCTATCCGAGAGTATGTCAAGCGGTTCACCGAACTTAGGCTCAAAATCCAGGGGATGGGCGAGACCGACGCCCTCTTTGCCTTCAAGAATGGGCTGCAACGTTGGGCAAAGATGGAGCTTAACCGAATATGGGTTATTGATCTTTCTAAGACAATGTCCACTGCCGACTCCCTTGCAGAGTTTGAACACAAGAAGTCAGATACTTCCAAAGAAAAGTCGAATTACAAAGGCAACGGCAAGAAAGATAAGGACAAGCAGACCAAGAACGGGTCCGAGAGGCAATCCAACGGGGGCAACAAAATTCACAGGCCTTGGGACAAAAATCTAAGCTGCTTCAGTTGTGGAGGTAATCACATGAAAAGGGATTGCCCAAGCTCGCAAAGGCTGCTAAGACAATGTCCACTGCCGACTCCCTTGCAGAGTTTGAACACAAGAAGTCAGATACTTCCAAAGAAAAGTCGAATTACAAAGGCAACGGCAAGAAAGATAAGGACAAGCAGACCAAGAACGGGTCCGAGAGGCAATCCAACGGGGGCAACAAAATTCACAGGCCTTGGGACAAAAATCTAAGCTGCTTCAGTTGTGGGGGTAATCACATGAAGAGGGATTGTCCAAGCTCGCAAAGGCTGCTGCCATTCAGGAGAAGAGTGGCGAATAAAAGGAAGCCCTCAAGCTTAATTCCATCATCAGTTCTATGGAGATTAAGAAGGGTTCCAAGAAGAAGGGCCTGATGTTCGTGGACATCACTCTAGCAGGCCAAAAGTTGAGCGCACTTGTGGACACCGGTGCCTCAGAGTTGTTCATGTCAGAATGAGTTGCTAAGAGACTTGATCTTCATGTTGAGAAGACAAGTGGTTTTATCAAAACCGTGAATTCCAAGGAGGCTTCGATTGCGGGGTAGTAAAATGAGTCAAGTTAGAGATTGACGTCTGGATCGGTAAGGAAGCTATCAAGGTAATCTTTCTTGATGACTTTGATTTTGTGATTGGACTCAGCTTTCTTGACCGGATTAATGCTTTCCCTGTTCCCTTTGCTGATTGTTTGTGCATACTTGATCCGGCACATCCATACATATTTTTGGTGAATCGAGAGGTAGGAGTTGGGGCCAAGAAGTTGTCAGCCATCCAGTTCAACAAGGGGGTGCGCAAGGAGGAACCCACCTACTTGGCCACATTGGTCCATGATGAGCCAATCAAGTTTGAAGAGATCCCAACCGAGGTGAAGCAAGTTTTGGCAGATTTTAGTGATGTAATGTCTGCCGCGTTGCACAAGAATATCCCACCAAAGTGGGAGGTAGACCAAAAAATTAAACTTGTGCCCAACGCGGAGCCACCAGCCCGGACCCCTTACCGAATAGCTCTGCCTGAATTAGAGGAGTTACGCAGATAATTGAAGGAGCTCCTCGATGCTGGGTATATCTGACCGTCTAAGGCACCCTATGGTGCACCAGTACTGTTCCAAAAGAAGCATGATGTCTCTCTTCGAATGTGCATCGACTATCGGGCTTTGAACAAGCTCACAGTGAAGAAAAAGTACCTGGTCCCGCTCATAGCAGACTTGTTCGATCAACTTGGTGGTACAAGGTGGTTCACCAAGTTGGATTTACGGTCCGGATATTGGCAAGTTAGAATCGCAGAAGGTGATGAACCGAAGACAGCATGTGTGACCCGCTATGGTTTGTATGAATTTTTTGTGATGCCTTTCGACCTCACGAATGCTCTCGATACCTTATGCACCCTAATGAACAAGGTACTACAACCCTTTCTCGATCAGTTCGTTGTTGTTTACCTTGACGACATTGTGATCTATAGTAAGATACTTGGGGAGCATGTTGAACACTTGAGGAAAGTGTTTGAGGTTTTGCGGCAGAATGAGCTATACGTTAAGGAATAGAAGTGTTCATTTGCCCAAAAGGAGGTTCCATTCCTAGGACACATTGTTGGAGATGGCAAGATCCGGATAGATGGGGCCAAAGTTTAAGCGATTGAATATTGGGAGCCGCCAACCAAGGTGACCGAGTTGAGATCCTTCTTGGGGCTAGCCAACTACTATCGAAGGTTTGTCAAAGGCTACTCCAAGATCGCCACACCATTGGCCGAGTTGTTGAAGAAGAACAAGGCGTGTGATTGAAGCCCTGACTGGTTAGAAAACCTTTGAGGACTTGAAGCAAGCCATGGCGAGTGAGACAGTGTTGGTGTTGCTGGATCACACTAAGCCTTTCGAGATTTACACCAATGCATCTGACACAACCATTGATGGGGTCTTGATGCAAGAGAGACATCCGATTGCATATGAAAGCCAGAAGCTCAATGAGACCGATATGAGGTACTCGGTTCATGAGAAAGAGATGACCACAGTGGTGCACTGTTTACGCATTTGGCGACATCACATACTTGGGTCCAGGTTTGTGGTATACACTGATAATGTTGCCAATATTTACTTTCTGACCCAGAAAAAGTTGTCTCCCAAGCAGGCCCATTGGCAAGAATTTCTTGTAGAATTTGATTTTGCCATGGAGTACAAGCCGGGGAAGGTTAATTTCGTTGCTGATACCTTAAGCCGGAGGTACAACATTGAGGTTGTGAGCTTGCCAAATGGACAATTGTTGGAGCACATCAAAGATGGACTATCACATGACCCAACGACCAGAATGTTGATCAATTATGCCAAGGAAGGGACAACCAGAAGGTTCTGGCTCAAGGACGACTTGCTGTATAATCGAGGACATCGCATCTATGTGCCTCAGTTCGGAGAGTTGCGCAAGGAAGTCATGAAGGAGTGTCATGACTCTAAGTAGGCGGGACATCCGGGTATGAGTCAGACCTTAGCACTCATTGTAGAGTACTACTATTGGCCACACATGGACGAGGATGTTGAAGCCTATGTGCGGACTTGTCTTGTGTGCCAACAAGATAGGATCGATAAAAAGACATGCGGGACTGTTGCAACCATTGCCCATTCCCGAGCGACCACGGGAAAGTGTTTCCATGGATTTTATTGTCAGTTTGCCCAACACTGACAGCCTGTCTAGTATCATGGTCGTTGTTGATAGGTTTTCCAAGTATGAGACCTTTATTCCAGCATCGAATGTGTGCCCAGCCGATGAGGCAGCCCGTCTTTTCCTCAAGCACGTGGTTAAGTATTGAAGAGTGCCAAAGATGACCATCAGTGACCGAGACACGCGGTTCATGGGGAGGTTCTGGATCGAGTTGTTCAAGCTTATGAGATCAAGCCTGAACTTCTCCACCAGCGTTCACCCACAGACGGACGGGCAAACCGAACGAGTGAATGCCTTATTGGAGATTTATTTGAGACACTATGTGAGTGTCACACAGCACGACTGGCCAAAGCTGTTAGACGTAGCCTAATTTTCTTACAACTTACAATGGAGTGGGCGACTAACCAGAGTCCGTTTCAGATTGTGATAGGGCAGTAACCGCTCACACCCAACGCAGTTGCTACCAAGTATGAGGGGCCTAATCCAGCAGCACACAAGTTTGCCAATGAGTGGCAAGAGCATCATGACTTAGCCCGAGCTTGTCTACACAAGGCGGGAAAGCAGACCAAGAAGTGGGCAGACAGAAAGCGTAGGAACTTAAACTTTCAAGTTGGTGACTTAGTCATTGCCAAGCTCACCAGGATCTTGCGCAACCCAACCGTGCACAAGGAGCTTGTGCGAAGATACGAGGGACCGTTCAAAGTTGTGAAGCGGATAGGCACCATGGCCTATCGATTAGAGTTGTCATCGACCATCCGAGCTCATCTAGTGTTCCATGTCAGTCTACTCAAGTCGTACCATCAAGATGAGTCTGATATGGATCGAGGCAAGTCACACCGAGCGCCAGTCGGAGTAAAGGTCTGCTATGAGAATGAAGTTCGAAATATCCAAGCAGAGAGAGTCATCCGACGACCAGGTCATCAGCCTCGATATGAGTACTTTGTTCAGTAGAAGGGACTTCCTGACAGTAAGGGTAGTTGGGAGCCAACCGAGGCTCTTTGGCAATTCAAGACCCAGTTGGAACAATATCATTCTGACCGTGTGACGAGGGCGTCGCTAGCTCAAGTGGGGGAGAATGTCACAGACCGTAGACCAACGACCGAGCCCAGGCAGCACCTGGTTCATCCCGCCAGCACCAGGGTGCGACCCTTCAGCACTAGGGGGTGACTCTCCAGCACCAGGGGGCGACTCTCCAACACCAGGGTGCAGCCCGCTAGTCCCAGGGTGCGACTCGCAGTGCCATGCAGCCCAGGAGGCCCTTTTCACCATCTTGGGCCTGTCCAAATCAGCACAAGGAGGCCCAGTCCGAGTTTGAAGAATTCCAAGGAGGAATATCAGCCATGTAATATTAATTTCCTTAATTATTTATTAATTACTTGGCTGTCATTGAATTTTGGGATTTCTAGAGATTTAGAGCGATCTGAGTCGTTGATGTAATTTAAATTCCACCGTTGGATGTAGGGGGCATCAACTATAAATAGAGGCTTACCCCACCTCATTTACTCATTCATTTTCTACTTCATCTTTGAGGAATAAAACTGAGCATTCACTCAAATCCCCTTGCTTAGCCTTGTTTGCCATTTACTTTCAGTTGTTCCGTGTTTCCGCAAGAATCTTGGCTTGTTAAGCTTTGATCGTTTCAGGCTGACTTAGGCGTTGCATCGTTCAAGAGCGTCTAAGGTCGCACGTTCGAGATTGTGAGGTTCTATGGGCGTGACACATTGCTCATGATCTTTTAGATCTCATAGTGCAAGACACGATACAATATAAAAATAAATACAATTAAAATATACTCTTTTAATTTCACTAAATTTGTAAATATTGATTTTTATCTATTTTGACTCATTATTATAAATTATTATTGATAAAAATATAAAAATATATATTTTAAAAATCTTCAATTAAAATATTTAAAAATTAATTTTAAAACATTAATACCGGACAATGAGACAAAGAGAGTACAAAACTTACTATCATATCATAAATTATTAATATTTCGAAGCTTATATAACACGATTAATAGTAAGGGATAGGTCAGAATTTTGGTTAAATGGTACAATTTTAACTATTAGTTCATACCAAATGTTACCAACTTTTAAAAAAAAAATAGTTTTTTTTCTAATGAAAATATACATTTTGACCCTTAAGAAGAAGGGGGTACAGGGAGAGATTATATGCATGTAAACGAACCGAACGAATATGAATAAGGGCATGTTTATGTTCGTTCATTTAATTTTAACTGAACAAATAAACGAATACGAACAACTAAACGAACATAATTTCTTGTTTGTGTTCGTTTGATAAGGAATGTAGCTTGTTCGTGTTCGTTTGTTAAAAAATGTAACTTGTTTGTGTTCGTTCGTTAAAATGATAAACGAACACAAACAAAACGAATATAAAAGGATATATGTGAATAAATTTAAACGAACGTAAACGAACGAACATATATGAATAGTTTCTTTTTAAATATAATACTTTTGTTATGAAAAATAATAAATATAAATAGATATATGTGAATAAATTTAAACGAACATAAGCGAATGGATTACCGAACGTTCACGAACGTAAATGAACGGACGAGACATTTATTCGTGTTCGTTCATTTAATTAAACAAAGAAAAAATCTTGTTCATATTTGTTCGGTTGATAAATAAACAAACATAAATAAACTTCCCGCTGAACGATTTATGAACTGTTCATTGTATGTTTGATTCGTTTATAACCCTAGAAGAAAACATTAAAAGAAGTTAAATATTTTTTAATACAAAAGCTTCAGCTGTAGTCTCGAAAATTTATAACATTTTGACCAGATAAATGAATATTATGAGAGTTATAAGGAGAGAACATTAAAGGGAGATTAAAAAGGGGTTACCTTTATTTAAAATGTAAAAAATATTCACTCTTTATTAATATAATAATTTTAACAATTACAGGAAAAGTTATGATTTTTTTTTAATAATCATTCATTTTTCTTACAAACATGTATTTTTTTAAATAATTATTTAAAGTTGTTCATGTTAATAAAATAATTTTGTATTCTTTTAAGTGATTTAACCAGCCTTTTCTAGGATTCTTTTAATGTTTTGTTCCTACAACTCTCCAAATTTCTATTCCATGAATTTGACAATTTAATCTTTGAACTTGATTTTTTTTATATATTTAACGGCATGTCACAATATCAAAGTGTCATGTCATCAAATAGAAAAAAAATCAAGTTTAATTACCAATGTAAACAAAAAATTGATAGACTAAATTGAGAAAAGAATTTAAGGACTAAAACTTACTTTGTACCTATTTTACCCCTATAAATACGATAGAAATGTATGGATTTTTTATTTAATTCTATTTCCCCCTTCTATCTTCTATTCACTGGCTTGTTTTAGTTTTTTAAAATTGAAAAAAAATCCAAGAAAGAAGGCTAGATCCAATAAATATGTGGTTAGCAATGGTGGAGAAAGCAAAAATAAAAAGGAGGAATCATATTGGTGGTGGATGGAAGAGCTTGGTTTTAAGGTGGTGAACGAACCAAATTTCGCTGCAAAGGAAGCTTTTCAAATCAAAATCAATAATGGAGGAACATATCTGCTCCCCCCACTACTGAGATTTAAGAATCCAAGTATAAAAAAAATACAAAAACTTTTATCTTCTTCTTGTTTGCCAATATATTAGAGGCACAATGTCAACAAATATTTTTTGACACATAAGCATCTAAAAATTTACACAAATTTATTAAATTTAGGTTTAGGAATTTAAGTTGTAGGGTTTAGAATTTAGGAACTAGGGTTTTAAGTTTATAAATTTAGATTTTAGATTTTGAAGACAGGTTGTGTAATGTTTTTTTTACACAATTTGTGCATCAAAATATAACTCATGCAAAAAAATCTCATAACATTTGACTGAATAGTTATTT
This sequence comes from Hibiscus mutabilis, assembly GCA_019671005.1. NCBI lineage: Eukaryota > Viridiplantae > Streptophyta > Magnoliopsida > Malvales > Malvaceae > Hibiscus > Hibiscus mutabilis. Next base: position 58,776,589 of record CM033726.1, read on the forward strand.
TGGTATGTATTCTTTTTTTTTTTTAAATATGTTGACCCTCAACGTTTTACTTTGAGTAAAAATGATTCATTTGTGGATGAAAACTGCTACTCAACTAAACGGTAAACGCTTTGAGAAAACTTGACAGAATTACATGTTAACAAAAAATATTTTATAAAATTATTTTTGACGGGCGTGTCATTATTTTAAGTCAACACATTTATTTATATGACATTGTTATGTCAGCGTGCAATGCCATGTAGGTTTATCACATCATTTTAAGTCGTTGATTGTTAGTTGACTTACGATTTTTATCCACAAAATGCTCATTTTGTCTCGAAATGAAAGATTAAGGATTAAAATTGTTTAAAAAAATAAAAACCAAAATAATTGTACAATCAAACATTAAACTTTTTTTACATTATGCATATATTATATCAAAGTCGAAACCTACCTTAAGATGCTAGTTATACTTTCTAACAAGACACTTGCATTTGCTAATATACTTTTATTTGATGAAACTTAAATAATATGCTTTGGTGTTTATAAAAAGTTATAGCTTATGGATCAAGCTTGACTTACTCGTTAATGATGCCAATACCTCGGGTAAATTTAGAAAGTTCGAGTGTCTGAATAGAGTGAAAAATGGAAATTGTCATGAACGAATCAAAATTAAATTGATAGATTAATTAACTGAGGGAGACTGTTCTAACTCTTTATTATTCATTCATAAGTCAGAATTTTAAACTCTTAATCTCACTTAAATGATCTGTTATCTTATTTTACTGTTCAATTGTTTGTTGGTATATTACCTTACATTTTCTATAAATTTTGAAAGTATCAAACTTTTTTTTAATAGATTGAAAATATCAAACTACAAATTACCATCAGTGGGGTCGAATTTTTAAAATTATAAAAAGTAGTACTTAAACTGGGTTTTAAGATTTTATTTTTTAAAAGAAAAATATTTTGATACACAAGCTTGTGTAAATTTTGGTTTACACATTTTTTTCATTTTTAGAGTTGTGGTTTATGGTTTAGGGTGTAAAATTTAAGGTTTATGGTTAGAACTTAGAGTTTAAGGTTTAGGTTTTAGGGCATTAGGGATAGGGATTTATGTTTTAGATTTTATAACTTAAATATGAAGGGTTGTGTAATTTTTTTTACACATCTTGTGTATCAAAATATAATCTTTTTTAAAAACAATATATATAGAGTTATATTTTGATAGACAAGCTGTGTAATTTTTTTTACACAATCCCTCTATAAAATTTAATACCTAAATCCCAAACTCAGCACCCTAAAACCTAAACCCTAAACTCTAAATTCTAACCATAAACCTTAAATTCTACTCCCTACACACTAAACCCTTAAACTCTAAACCTTATCATAAAACCCTAAACTTTAAAATTGAAAGGCTTGTGTAAACTTTAATTTACACAAGCTTCTGTATCAAAGTATTTTATCGAAGTATTTTCTATATATATATAATGGAAAATACTTTGATACACAAGCTTTTTAATTTCAGGGTATATGGTTTTAGGTTAGAGTTTAGGAGTTTAGTGTGTATGGTATATAATTTATGGTTTATGGTTAGAATTTAGAGTTTAAAGTTTAAGTTTTAGGGTGCTAAGGTTTGTAATTTAGGTTTTAAATTCTATAAAAGAGTTGTGTAATTTTTTACGCAACTTATGTATTAAAATATAACCCACATATAATTAACATTTTTATGCATTTTAAGAAACTCACAGAATTATTGTATGTATTTATAGAGATATGTTTTCAAATGAATTAAAGATTTTTCAAAAAAATTAAATTATTATATATTAAATTCACAAGATCAGTCGAGTGCAAAATAAGGCTGCCGATGTTTTAGCTGGTGCTAGCCGTGGTACACGGTACACCTGTTAGAGAAATCATCTATGATACTATTTTGCGAAAAATTATTAGATAAGTTTGGCTCACCACGTCATCTATAGTATTATCAAATAATAATTTTCTATCTTATTTTTTTACAAGGTGAATATTAACCTCTTTCCTACATGTCATTAAAGAGTGATAGTTATTTGAAAGTTATGCTAAAATTGATGAATCTTATTAGATGGACCATGAATGACGTGATGAGCCGGGTCCATCTAATAATATCTCATATTTCGCCTTTCATTTTGAATTTATTTCAGGAAGAACAATAAACCTAGCAGTTTATCTCATGTATGATAAAAACATATATGTTGAAAATAGTTAATGATTTTAAAATAGATAACTAAATAATTGGGTTTTTTAACATATTAAATTTGATATATTTTAACAATTATATATTAAATTAATATATTTTTAATTTATTATTTTTTGATTAAATAGAGAGGTATTATATTTTCGTGTCGGGATTCAAACCCATATAAAATAGGGCAAGATGAGTATCCTTAACCACTAGGCCAATTATTATATCTCATATTTTTAAATTATTTAATAATCTAGATTCAAATATTAAATTAATTAACATATATTAAAAATGTCCCTTAATAATACACCGATAATAGTTAATGATTTTTCCTAAAAAAAATAGTTAATGGTCCTATTTCTCAAAAAAGTTAATGATTCAAATATTAAATTAATTATCATTTTTGATTCAAAAGGTGAGTGAGAAACTTTCTGGTTGGGCAGCGAGAACTTTATCGTTAGTTGTTCGTATTACACTAACTAAAGCAGTATTAGAGGCAATTCCATCCTATACTATGCAGACTACTCTCCTTCCTAAAGGGGTTTGTGCCGAGATTGAGAAGTTAATTCGGAAGTTTATTTGGGGTAACACACAAGATGGTAGGCATGTTCACTTGGTGAATTGGAGTGAGCTGTGTAAACCGATAAGGAATTGGGGCCTCAGGTTTAAGCAGTTGGAGGAGCAAAATGCGGCCTTTCTTATGAAACTAGGGTTTGGGCTTATTGCGAGTCCGGATCAGTTATGGGTGAGGGTGTTGCGTTCTAAATATAAGTCTAGGGATCTTGTTCCAAATTCGGTGGCGCGTCAAGGTTACTCTCACTTGTGGAAGGGCATTGCTATGGTTTGGGATGATGTATACGGTAACTTAACTTGGCATGTGGGTAATGAGGATGATATAGATTTTTTGAGTGATCCTTGGCTTGGTGATGTTGGACGGCTTAGGGATTGGGTTGTGCCGGGTTATGATGGATATCTTGGTCCGATAACGCTTGCTTCCATATTCGATGATAATAGTGTGTGGAGATGGACACAGTTTCAACATGCTTTGCCCGTAAACTTGCTGTTACGCATTGCTGTCGTTCTGCCCCCGCGGCTGGTGAGACAAAGGATGAGGTGGCCTGGTTGGGTACTCATGATCATTGTTTTACGGTGAAATCGGCTTATAGCATCCACATGTCGTGGCCAGATTCGACTGAGGACCCTCTTTAGCGAGCTGTATCGCGGTTCCCGGGGCTGCAGCGGGTTAGGATATTCTTTTAGCTTTTGGCGCATGATAGATTATTAACCAATGTAGAGCGTGAACGCCGTCACTTGACACATGATACGAGCTGTGGGGTGTGTGGGAATAGAGATGAGACGGTGGATCATGTGTTTTGTCAGTGTTTGCCTGCGAGAATGGTCTAGAATAGTGTTGTTCGCCCAAACCGTTTGTCAGAGTTTCTTGGAATGGATTTTAGAGGATGGCTCAATTTCAATTTGCGGAGGACAAATTTTGCATTGGAAAGATCGGATGAGTGGCAGCTAGTATTTGGCATTGTGCTATGGGTGATTTGGAAGAATAGAAATCGGTGTATTTTTTACCCGATGAGCGATAGCCAGGGATCCATTCTTGAAACAACATATAGACTTGTTCGGGAGAATGTTTCGGCTAGAGGATCACATGCTCGCCTGGTACAATGAAGTTGCCAGGGGGATCAGAGTGGTGTTTCTTGGCGTCGACCATATGCAGGGTGGTGCACGCTTAATTAGGATAGGGCTCGCTGTAATGTGGATGGTCGAACAACTTGTATATGAGTGATCCGTGATGAGCTAGGCGAATGGGTTTTGAGTTTTGCTAAATTTATTGGTACATGCTCGGTGCTAGATGCGGAGTTATGAGGGGCTCTAGTCGGTCTACGACATGCTTGGGATAGAGGTATTCGCCAGTTTAATGTTGAGATTGATAGTGGATATGCAATTAAGCTTTTACGCATGAAGCCAGGAAATGGAAGGTATAGCTTCCTTGCTCATCAGATTATAATATTGGTGGCTCGAGATTAGGAGGTCCGTTTTATTCAAATCTATAGGGAGGCAAATATGGTAGCCGACTCGTTGGCAAAATATGGGTTCCAGAAGTGACTTTTACAGCCTCCGGATATAGTTGTTAACACTTTACACGGGATATTAGTGGTTCTATAACTTGACTATTTATGTAGGTCTTCAGGTGTACCCTTTTTCCTTCATTTAAGTTTAGGAAGGTTTTTTAACGAGGTACATGTTAATCTTTTTTTTCATAAAAAAATAATTTATTCTCAACGCATGCACAGTTATTGCATACTAAATTGTATAGGGTAAAACTTTGATACACAGGCTGTGTAAAATTAATTTTACACAAGTCTGTGTATTTACATTATAAAAACCCAAAATCCTAAATTTCTAACCCTAACCCTAAAAAACTAAACCCTAAACCTTAAACTCTATACACTAAATTCTAAACACTAACCTTAAATTCTAAACCCTGAAACCTAGATCCCTAAACTAAAACCCTAACCCCTAAAACTAAAAGGCACATGTAAACTAAAGTTTACACGGCCTGTGTATCAAAGTTTTTTCCAATTGTATATTAAATTTAATATATAAGTCTAAATGTGATCAACTGAGCTAAAAATAATACATATTTATCTAAAATATATATGTTAATAATTTTTAAAGTAATGATTGATTAAAATTCTCGGCATTATTGTTAAATTTTCCTTTCTTTTAACTATAAAGTAGGATTTTTTCAAAAAAAATCGTCAATATATATAACCTGAAATGGCAAAACAATGGCAATGACTTTTTGTAAACTTTGTTTTTGGATATGATTGAGAGAAATGTCGGCATTATTGGAGAAGTCGTTGTTGGGAGGGGCAACCTCGCACCCATATATATATAACTTGGAAATCACGGCAAGGCAATGGCAATGGCAAACAAAGCTTTCAAGTGTTTCCTTGTTGAATTAATACAATATAGTATATGCTTATATTAGTTTTCATGTAGGATGAATATTTATTACGTTTAATTACCATTAATAATTAGTTACGTTTAATATTTAAGTAGTCATGATTGATAAAATAAATAATCCAGTTCGAAAACCCTTTTCTTAGCCCTTTAATGAAGCACACACATGATGCTTGAACTCGGGTCACCTAGATGAAATACATTATCATAACATAAGTAGTTATGTTGATAAAATAAATAAATAACTTATCAAACAGAAAACCCATTTGATAAGTGAGGGAGTTCTGCCATTGTAGGAAACCAAGGAGCTCCTCTGGGTTCAATACAGGGGGCAGATGCATTCAGTTACGCTTAACGTTTAGGAGATCATGATTGTTAACTTTTGGTCCACTTCAAATATAGTTGAGATTCAATGCAACTATCAGATATCGAGAGATTTGAGATAAGAAAGAAAAATGTTAAGTTTGACCCGATGCTAAGCATGGCATGGGAGCACTAACTCTTTCCAGATACTTTGCCCACTCATTGGACTGAAGGGAGCTCCATGCTTTCATTACATGCTCTCATCTGTTTTTTTTCCTTCCTTCTTTTTATATTTTGTTTACCTTCTAACTTTCAACTGTTTTTATTTATTTATTTTAGTTACAGTGGCTTAGTTTGAACTCGAATGTATTAAGAAGCACCATGTTTTTTTAAATAACCTTTTGTGGGATGACTAAAATGGAGGTTGAGGTTCATCAATTTTCTTGGTTCTTGCACCTATATTTTTTTCTTTTCAACATCCAAGAAAAAATTTTTCATATTTTTGGACTCTTTTTATCATTGACATTCATTTTTAAATGATTATAAATTTTTTTGAATTATAAAATCTAGTATTATTCTATATTTTTTCAAAACATTTATTTAAAAATTAAAAATATATTTTATAAAAATTGCAAATTTAAATTTCTATGTACCCCTAAACACTCATGTATTAAACCCTGATTTTATTGGGTTCAAATGTTGAGGTTTTTTTTTCGACCCATCTCGCATTAAAGAGATGGATGCAAATGAATACCCAAATAAATCATCTATAATGAAAAACATTTAAAAATAAATTAAAAAAGTTATTGAATCAAACCGCGACTGTAAAAGGTTTGATATTAAGGTTTGAGTTTTTTTCATACGCTTGGGTGTAATTATATGATAATATATATTTGTGGGGATGTCGGATTTTAAAAATGCACACAGGATTTGATTGAAAGAAATTAAAAGTTTTTTCCTAGAGATTTCTAAAGAAATTTTAAATTAAATAAATAAATAAAATGAATTAAAAAAAATCATGTTAAAAACTTGGATAACAAAAAATTTTGGCCCATTTCAACTTTATTTATAATACTTGAGTTTGTGTGATTATAAAATGTAAAAACAAACATTATAGAAAGAATTAAAAATATATAAATTAAAAATACAGACTAAAAAGCCTTGAAAAATTTGATATCAATTACTTTTCCATTAACAAGACCACGAACTACGTCAGAAACAACATAAAAGATCGACTGAAAATTAAAAAAAAAATCATTATCTTGGTCATATCATCAACCACCATATTAACTAAACCGAAAGTCCACTCTATGTTATCCGTTTCTTTGTACCTAGATTGAAAATTGCTTGAACCGGTGACAAGACTATGACCAATATCTATATTGGCGATTAGTTTTACGGTTTATGCACAGCTAGAATAATCATGGAGACGTTTAAAACTAAAAATCCATTAAGACATTAAGAATTTTTTTGAATAAAATTACATAATCATCTTTAAATAAAAAAAATAATAACATTAAAAATTCATAAGACATAAAGTAAAAAAAAAAAACATACGATATAAAATTATAATTTTAAAAGATACCAAAATTAAAAATTCAAATTAATTATTTATTTTATGTTGAGAACTTCTAATGTAAAAAGTTATCGGTAATTTGCCAGTTAAAACTAATATAGATGATGGAGCATCACTGTCGGATCATGACACGTGGCACACACCCAACGGAAAAGCAGAGTTAGACGGTTAGTTTCACATTCCCTACTTTGGCGCTTCATTTCTCCAACTATTGTCCCGTAGAAAGACCAATGGTACACGGAATGCCAAACAATTTCAAATAAATAAAAAAAAGAATAATAATATTGTTTCAAATTCTCACCATTATTTATTTATTTATTTTTAATGCCAAACGAGGCTTCATTGCACCTTTGAATTTGATCAACGTGCGCCGCTCTACATTGATTGGGTCTATCTCTTTTCTCGTCAAAGTTTTGAACTTGGGAATTTCGCCATGTCTCAATAATTTCATGGTAATTTCTTTCCTCAGGCTCTGAATCTGCAGATTCTTCGTTTGTCTTGGCAATGTTGATGTTATTTTTGTATTTTAAATCAAAGTCTTTGGACTGTAGAGTGTAGACTGTGTAATGTTTAGTTTTGTATATAGGATTGTAGAAATTCAATGCCTTTTTTTTCCCTGTAAATTGAAATTCTTGACCTGTGTTCACCGTTTTCTATCATGATTTAGCTGATTTTTTTGTAGCGAGTATATATATGTTATTAGGATTCCGGGTTACTGTGCGCTCAATATTGTCTAAGTTTTTCCATTGGAGGATCATACGTCATTCAGGTATCTGAATATGTTGGATACAAGTGTCGAATGTGTATTTTAAGAAAACTGGAGAGTCGGCTAACATAGATGGGTATAGTTTTGTTTTGTTTCTCTTTTGTGTTTTCAAGATATACCCAGATTTTAGCAATGTTGCACAGGTTACCAATGGCAGCTATATTTATGAAATTGTTAGCTTCTGTGTTTCTTGTATTTCAGTCTTACGGTCACATTTCTTATAATTGCTGCAATTTTAATACCTGTAAAGAATAATATTGCAATGAAACAGCATAGTTGTCATGCAGTTATATCACTGTTTGTTCAAGATATCACATACTTATTGCTAGTATCATTTTGGTTAGTTTGCTTACTTCTATATAATTCTAACTATTTTTCAAGAATGGTTTTTGCAAGAATACTGGGTTAGGTTCTGTCTTGTCTGTTCTAATGTAAAACGTGCTCATTACTTCAAGTTAATTGTTTATCAGGACTGCTTTCTGCAGAATGTAAATGAGGGACCAAAACTTCATAATCAAGCTCGATCAGGACTTGACAGCTATAACGTAACTGCATGTCCATGTTTTTGAACTAATGGCGAACAATAACCCCGATAATCTATGTAAAGCAAGCTGATATTCCGTTTTCTCCTCCTTTCTCTTTCTGCACCTTTTTTTTTAATTTGTTCAACTAAGTGGTTTCTTTTTTTCTTCCTCCTCAGCAGCCAAGTTGCCCAACAACAGCAACAACAACAACAATAGTTATATTACTAAATCTGGAAGCATTCATGGGGATGCACCAACACGTGGTCCTCTCACTCCGTTATCTGAAGAAGACAGGAGGAAGGTGACTTCCTTAGACCTGAAAATTAATCGTAAGTTGCACACTCTCTTAAAGTAAAGCATTGCCCTCTTTCCCCTGCATAAACATGTCTGTGCCTCCTGGTAATGTTGCATCTGTTATAGTTTATTAGATTCAAACGCTTTCACCAGTACAATGATATAAGTAATGAATGTATAATTAAGTACAGTTCTAGTTAATTGGCTGGCTATTTAGTTTGATGTTTTAGTTATGCACAAGAACACAAAAACAATGTCGTCATATACTGCAAATGTGTATATATATAACTAATGCAATTAAGTTGCCCTCTGTGTTTTATGCCATTTTCACTTTCTGCAGAACAATCAACTATAGGGCTTCCTTATAGTGGACAAAAATTTCATGAGGTGTTGTTTCAGTGGAAACAAGGACGCTATGCGGATCTCCCCATGACGAAAATTTCAGAGATGATGAAGTCAAACAGTTTAGATGTAATTTGTCAACATTCACTATGTTTTACATTTGTTTTGACTAGCCTTCCACCTTTTAGTAACCAAAGGAGTTGTTTGTACGTTTAATGCCTTCTCACATTTTTCTGCTTGCAGAATGCCCCTACTCGATCACTTTTAAGTGTTGTGAATGGAATTCTGGATGAAAGTTTTGAAAGAAAGAATGGTGAAATTCCTCATGTATGGGATATTTAAACTTTCTTTACACATAAGCATTTGTATGCTTATATATTATATGGATATTTTGGTATAAAAACATAATGACATTACCTTTGTTGCTCAGCGTGTGGCATGTCTCCTGAGAAAAGTTGTGCAGGAGATTGAACGACGTATATCAACTCAAGCAGATCATCTAAGAACCGTACATCCTATTCTAAATATCTTGCTTTGGTTACCTTTTTTCTCAGTTTCTCTATGGATTTTTATGTGGTTTGTGGCCTTCAGCAAAACAATCTTTTCAAAATTCGAGAGGAGAAGTACCAATCAAGGATCAGAGTACTTCAGGCCCTTGCAGCTGAGAGTGACGAAGAGACTAAGGTTCGAAGAAAAAAAGATTGAATGTAGATTTGAAAATGCATTTCTGTTTCATTTGTAGATGCTAAAGTGTGTATTTCATGGCCTTATTTGTTACAGCCTGTCACAAACCATCCTTGGCAAAAAAAGGTTCGAAGAAAAAATATTCTTTCCCGTTGTTCAACAGCCTTGAACTGCTTTTGTGCTATTCTATAACAAGCATCATTTTTAGTTGTTATTTTCCATCATGTTTATCCATTACTTATAGCAAATTCTCAAATGAGTTTCTTTTAAACTAATTTAATGAATTAACCAATCACAGTCTCCAATGTACCCCAGTTGTGGAGGTTTTCTCCTCCCTGTTATAACTTTTTACGATCACTCTTATTGTCAGTTGGCTAAACAAAATAATAGTTGTAATATTGGCCTTTCAGTTGCCAAAGAAAGTAAGCTCATGCAATACTGATACCTTTTAATAGAATTATTTTTCATGGAGGATTTTTTCTCTTTGTTGCAGACTGAGAACTCCAAAGTGGTTGAAAAACAGAAATTTGAGAACTCCAGATTAGAAAAACAGAAAGTTGAGAACTCCAAAGTAGAAAAACAGAAAGTTGAGAACTCCAAAGTGGAAGAAGAACAGATAGTTGAGAACTCCAAAATGGAAGAAAAACAGAAAGTTGAGAACTCCAAAGTGGAAGAACAGAAAGATGAGAGCTCCAAATTGGAAGAAAAACAGAAAGTTGAGAACTCCAAAGTGGAAGAGAAACCGAAGGTTGAGAGCTCCAAAGTGGAAGAAAAACAGAAAGTTGAGAACTCCAAAGTGGAAGAGAAACCGAAGGTTGAGAGCTCCAACGTGGAAGAAAAACCGAAAGTTGAGGAGGTGAGGGATGATAAAAGAGAGCTAATGAAAGAAACTGATAAATACATTAATGAAATTGCTTCCTGAAGCAAGAACTAGAAATGACCAAAATGATGCACGAGAAGCGCTGCTCAGAAATGGAAAAGGAGACTGAGGACATCAAAGCCGCACTTCAGGCAAGGTTAAAAGAGCTCGAGTCTCTCCTTTCTGATTCAAACAATAGAGTGAAAGAGCTTGAAATAGCAACTGAGTCAAAATGTCAGGAGTGGAACATGAAAGTGAACATCTACCAATGCTCTATGGATTCTCAGTTTAGTACAATGCGGGTATATATGGGTTTCTTCCATTTTGGATTTGTATTTTGTTCTTCAACATCATTCATACTAATTTGTGCAAGTATTCAGGAGTTAAGGTTTACTTCCGATGCCATCAAGCAAGAACTTCAGAAAACACAGAAGAGCTATTCTGAGGAATTCAATCAATTAGGTAGGTTTCTTGTTTTGAAAGATTTTTCAGTCAGCCTGGATTGTTAGTGATAATAGTTATTATGAGAACCTTTTTTTCTTGTTCAGAAAAAAATCTTAAAGCATTAGTAGAGATAGCAGGGAACTATCGTGAAGTTCTTGCTGAAAATCGGAAGCTTTTCAATGAGCTTCAAGATCTGAAAGGTGCCTATAAGTAGCTTCTCCTTTTTGAGTTCTCTGTCGAATAAGTCCATTTTTTTAACTTTTCTATTTCCAGGGAACATTAGAGTTTTCTGTCGAATAAGGCCATTTCTTCCTGGACAAAGTGGAAACAAGACAATAGTAGACAGTATTGGTGACAATGGACAGTTGGTTATTTCAAATCCATCCAAGGCAGGGAAGGAAGGGAATAAGACATTTAAGTTCAATAAGGTCTTTGGTCCAACTGCTACTCAAGGTTTTTATCTCTATCATCAATGGGACTCATTGATTTTACCTGTACTCCTTGCAGTATCAACAAGAATCTATTTTTTTGTGAAAATATTGCAATTATCTAATTCATAGAACTCTTTTAAACAATGACAGCTGAGGTATTTTCAGATATTCAACCTTTTATTCAATCAGTAGTAGATGGATATAACGTCTGTATATTTGCTTATGGTCAAACAGGTGCAGGGAAAACATATACAATGGTAAGAATCACTTTATTCTTAAGCATTCATGATGTTGCATAAACATTTTGAACAATTTGATTCATTTCCTTTTGACATTTCCAGACCGGTCCTAATGATGCAACTGAAGAGGAATGGGGTGTTAATTATCGTTCTTTGAATAATCTCTTCAAAATCTCTCAAAATAGGAAAACCACCATTGAATATGAAGTTGGGGTTCAAATGATTGAAATATATAATGACCAAGTGCGTGATTTATTAGCAGCTAAAGGTTCTGGGAAGAAATATCCTTTTATTAAACAATTTATTTTGCTTTTATAATAGCTGTTGGTTAATCTGTTTCACTAACATTGCTTTACACCGTCTCTAAATTTGTTGGCTTTGGATGATGTTTTTCTTCCAATGTTAAAGTCAAATATTTATTCTTTTGGTATGGTTATCTTTGTTTTCCTTAATCTGCACACAATGGGGGTTACAAACATCTCTCAACCTAATGGGTTAGCTGTACCTGATGCTAGCATGCTCCCTGTTCTATCAACCTCGGATGTAATAGATTTAATTGATGTTGGATTCAAGAATAGAACTGTTAGTGCTACCGCACTAAATGAACGGAGTAGTCGCTCTCACAGGTTCTTATATTTAGCATTTTACTCAGATCTCTAGTTTCAGTATTTCTCATGTGACTTGTGATTCAGTTTTGTGGTTACAGCATTGTCACTGTGCATGTCCGTGGGAAGGATTTGAAGTCGGGAAATTGTTTGTATGGTAACCTACATTTGGTAGATTTAGCAGGCAGTGAAAGAGTCGATAGATCTGAGGTAACAGGAGATAGGCTTAAGGAAGCACAACATATTAATAAATCATTGTCTGCCCTTGGAGATGTAATTTTTTCTCTTGCACAAAAGGGTGCTCATGTGCCGTATAGAAATAGCAAGCTAACTCAAGTACTTCAAAGCTCTCTTGGTACTTCCATCTATTTTCTCAAACTGTTGGAAATCTTTTCCAATTTTGAGAATGATAATTTTGTTTTAATCGCTTGGAGAAATCTGATGTTATGGTTCATCCAAATTCTAATGTTTTGGAGACCCATATACTGATCTCTATCTAAATGTTCTTATAACGTTCCAGGAGGTCAGGCAAAGACCCTTATGTTTGTGCAGCTCAATCCAGATATCACTTCCTATTCCGAAAGTCTGAGTACTTTGAAGTTTGCCGAACGGGTTTCCGGAGTTGAGCTAGGTGCTGCAAAAAGTAGCAAAGAGGGGAAGGAAGTGAGGGAACTGAATGGAGCAGGTGCAGTTTTACATTTTTTATTACACAAGGTTATAATTTTCATTATGAAACTTACCAGGAGTTATATACACACGATCTTTTTGTGGTTTGTCATATAAAAGATCAAAGGTATGTAGAGCAGTTTCTCTTAGGACTATAACACTACTAGAAATGTGATAGAACAAAAGTTGTATGCTTTGTTGCAAACAGTTGTTTATTTCTTAATATAGTAGTTAGGATTAGTATTTATAAATAAGTAGGGTTTACTACAACTTACCATCATTAGTTATGGTCATTTCAAGGTTTATCACCTGATATGTGTGCACTAAAGAATGAAATTAATTACAAAAAGTCTACTTTCTTATTCGTCAATAGAGTTTCAAAAAGTAGACTATTTTTTATCAGGAGGGGCATCAATATTGCCAGAGTAGATGAGAGTCTTTGGCCAGCAATGGGCATGAAATGAAAGGGGCAAATCAGTTAGCAACAATGCAAAACTTTTTGGATAAATGAAAGCATTCAGAGGCATTTTATTTAGCTTTAGTAGATGGAGTATGACCTCAATCATGTTCTAGCAACAGCTTTCCCATTGTTCTTCACTTGAACAATGCTCTTGCTTCATAATACTTTCATTTTAAGATCATGGATATGGATGTATATATCATCATCCTTCTCCGTTTTCTTTTAATCAATGAAAATCATGCTTTATCTATTTAAACCATCCGGGTAGGCCATTTGGATTTTGTTTTTTCTAAGTTTATCCAACTCTGCAGATGGCGTCTCTCAAGGACATGATAGCTAAAAAGGATGAGGAGATTGAGCGGTTGCACTCACTTAAAGATGTTAAAAACGGATACCCCGGCATCTACAGCGAGCACCACAGAACAAGAACATTGAGGTATGGTTCTGGTTCTTCCTCAATTCTATAGGTGGTTCTCTTCGTGAAGCCAAAACTATCTCTTGTGGGAAAAAGGCTTATGACATACCGAGAAAGAAGCTTCTGATCTTGACTACTGTTCACAGTGATAAGCAGTCTGGAGCTGAATCCCAGCAGTCCACGGATGATGATAAATCTGAAATATCTGATGCTGGTCTTTCTGTGGTAACGGAAACTGAAGGCTCAGCTGATTACATGCATTCCCCTGAAGGCCTTACTCCGGGGAGGTGAGTATCGGTTATGTTCTTTTAGCTTTAGCACCAATCTAAAATATGCACCAAAACATTCATTTGATTTGCTACACTTAGCAATGCATGGCTGGATGTCCCATATGTGTTTGATTTCATCGAGCTGATCCAGATTATGATCACATTCTTTCTTTCGATAAGCTACACTCAATACGATTTTAACTTTTTGCAGGAGCAGGGTGGCATCAAAGATTCGACTTCTACAAAAACCGCCACAACCACAACCAGCATCAAGACCAGAGTCTCCAAAGGGTTCACCTGGTATGTAAAACTCAGAGCTCTTCATCTGAATTCTGGACAAAAATTAGACCTCTTTACATGGTATCCTCCTAAAATCTCTTCTACCGATCCTTTCAGGCATTAAAAAGAGTCTAAGCTCGAGTGCAATCAAGCCTCCTCCTATCAGAAAAAAGGTGTAAATAAGACACTCAAATACTTGCAGTCGGTCACAATTCTTGTTTATAGTCTGATATTCACCATTGATCTTTTGTGTTATTAAATTATTACTTACAATTTTGAGGACATTATCTCACCCCTGATAAGTTTTTGAATTTGTTGTTCCTCATATATCATATGGTAGCCACTTTTGCATTTATTGGAATTGGCGACAAAAAATGATTTTTTACTATACCACTGTAATTTATGTTCATTGGAGAATGTACATATGTATGAAATTTGTTATATTTCCTAGTGTTGATTCTTTTCTAATTTAATTTCCTCTTACAAATTCATAGATATTTCAATATTTAATTACAACGTTGTTAATGTGAACTATAATAAAATTATCGATTTGATATTTAAATTACTTCATGAGATTTTACCAAAAAAGGATAAAGTACACAAATGGTCACTAAACTATCCCAAAAAATACAAAATAGTCACCAAACTTTCAAAAATTACATAATGGGCATTAAACTTTAGTTTTTGTAACAAAATGGTCATCAAAAAGTGTATTTTAAAATGTTTATTAATAGAGTAGTAAAAAGTTAAAAATTTTAAATAATAATATATTTAATCCTTTAATTTTAAAAATAAAATCAATTGTCAAATTTAACCCTCATTATTGACATCTAAACTGACTAAATGTGTAAATATTGAGAATTAAATGTGTTATACAAATTTTAAATACTCATCATGTCACAAATCTCTTAGGATAAACATTGTTTTTTTTATAACAAAAATTAAAGTTTAATACCCATTATGTAACAACTTTAAATTTAAACTATTTTGCATTTTTAATTAATTTAATGACTATTTATGTATTTACAAAAAAATACTTCCCATCTCATCTATAAACCTTTCAGCAACAAACATCGGCACCCTCGTGAAAAGTAATTTTGGCAGAGCCCGTTATTAAAAAGTCTATTTTTAAACGTTTAGTAATCGAGCAGTAAGAAGTTAAATATTTTTAAATAAGAATTCGAATTTAATCTTTAAAACAAAAATATATTGTTAATTTCATTTTTAATATATGTCATTGTTTTGAATAATTAATTTATTTTATTAATAAATTATAGAAATATGATTAAAATTCTATTAAATAATATTATTTTTTTTAATAAAACAATTTTAATAAAATTTTTTCAAATACAAATTTAAATAATAAATTTAATTACCTAATTTATAAAATTATAATTTTAAAAAAAGTTGTTACCCATCCCGTCATTTGTAAAATAAAAACCCTAGACATACTTGTTCATTTCCTCTCAAATGAGACGACTCTAAATTTTAAGTCCAACTTATAGTGTTTATCTAGATGAGCTTGTGGTCTAATGCCATTTTTATGCCGTCTACCATGTTGTTGTTAATTGCTCAATGATTGATATTTCTTTGAACAATTATTTTAATATTTTATTAAAAACTGAATGATTAAATCAAATGTTTATTTTCAATATTTTGTTAAAATAAAAACATCTTAAATTGAACTAAAACAATAAGAAATTTACCTTTTTATTAATAATTAATTAGAAATATTGAAACTATAAAAGTAAAAAAATGAGGACTCTGAGAGAATGTTCGTATTACTCCCCTTATAAGACAACACTAGTATATATAAGTCTGACTTCTAAGCTTTTATCTCCAGTACCTTGTGGTGTAATGACATTTTTATGCCGTCTGCCAAGTTGTTGTTAATTATTTAATGATTGAGTAATTAAAAATTAACATTTCTAAAATTGAATGACTAAAATAATTTTTTTTAAAATTTAATTATCAAAATAAGAACCAGAGTGAAGTTGAGTGATGCAATTGGAAATTTACTCTTTTATTAATAATTAATTAAAAATTTAAACAAATACTATAATTAAACCGAAAGAAGCGGGTCTGTGTTCCGGTGTTACACTATAAAAAGTGTATTTTCGGTGTAAACCTAGGTTTTTTTTTCTTCTTCTGAGCCGCTTTCGTTTTCTGTCGTCAATCGTCCCTGCCTTTCTTTGTTAAGGTACGCCTCCTTTCATTATCCTATTACTTGTTTGTTGCCTGGAAATTGTTGTTAAAAGAAAAATAGAATGATGCTACTTTGTTTTAATTTTTTGATTTTCTAGTTCTATGATTCGTTGTTTTCATTTCTGCGAAAAATTGTTTGAAACCCATAATTTTACTAGCTGATTATTTTATTTTACCTCTTTCATAGGATGCAACATTTGAACATATTGAAAACTTTATCTATTATCAAACTTCTTGTTGAATCTTGCCATCGGTATAATGGTTCCAGTCTTAATAAGCTAATTGAACTATAGTTCCAAAATTTGGATCTTAGTTTGTAAAAAAAAAAAAATTAAAATTAATGTCTTTTTCAAATATATGTATGTTGATTGTACATACTTCATCCGGTTTCTAGTTCAATATGCTTTGTAATTATATTTTAATGCGTGGAAATTTGTTTTTACTTCTTTTTTTTATCAATTTTACAATGCAGATCCTGAAGATGTATACTTCAAGGAAGAAGATCCACAAAGATAAGAATGTTGAACCGACTGAATTTGATTCCATTATGTGTGCATGTGTTTTTTGAAACAGGCATTCTTTGATTTGGAGAATACCAATCAGGATCTGAAAAGTGACCTCAAAGATCTTTACATTAATTCGGCAATGTAAGAGTGCTTCATTTGGATGCATTAATTTTAAAGTTAACTATGTATTGGTCAATCATTTGATTACAAGACTAATTCACCTGCAGCCAAATTGATGTTTCTGGGGCCGGAAAGCTGTTGTTATCCATGTCCCCTACAGATTGAGGAAAGCTTTTCGCAAGGTTTATGTTAAGCTTGTGAGGGAACTTGAAAAGAAATTCAGTGGCAAGGTGAGAAAAGGACTAGGCTATGTTTTCCTTGACTTTTGTTCATTTCTCTGTTATGGAACATTGAGAGGGAGGGCAGCTAAAATGAAATTTTGAAGTTGATCTTTGAATTATGATTAATTGATCATTCCCATTTTGTAAAATTCATTACATTTTTAATTTGGGAACCTCATGCTTGATTTGTCTTAGTGTTTAACATAGGCTTCTTTGTGGTACTTATAATGAAGATTATCGACTTTTTTTCTTGATGAGCATGATATGTGTGTCTGCTTGGTTTTAAGCGATAACTGAGCTTCTTCATATATGATAGGATGTGATTCTTATTGCCACTCGAAGGATACTGAGGCCTCCAAAGAAGGGTTCAGCTGTTCAGAGGCCACGTAGCCGCACGTTGACTGCTGTACATGAGGCAATGCTAGAAGATATTGTTTTGCCTGCTGAGATTGTAGGGAAGCGCATTCGATATAGAATTGATGGATCAAAGATAATGAAGGTACAAAACTGCTGTTATAATTTGAATGAAATTGAGAAATCTTATATACATTATGTTCAATTAATTTTGTAAAATCATGACTCTTGACATCCATAATTGTTTTGAATGCTAATGGTCCGTTCTTTCTTTGCCACCCTTTTTCTGCATGTCTTTTTGGACCCCAAGGAACGAAACAACACAGAGTATAAGCTCGAAACATTTTCAGCAGTTTACAGGAAGCTTGCAGGAAAGGATGTGTGTTTGAGTTTCCAGTTACAGAGGCATAAAGGCCTTTATTAAAGATGTGGCACCTTCTGTCTGGTCTTTTTACACCCTGAAACTGCATTTTATGAGGATTTTCAAAATTTTGACATGAACGTTTATGAGTTGCTAAGCTGGCACAGATAAGTGTCGTGGTTTATTTATTTTCTTTGTTATGCCTTATATTTTGACATTTAATGATGTAGGACTAAAGCCTTCCGTTGGTTCAAGCTTAATACTTTTACCCCCATGAAATCCGTTGCTTTATTTATAGAAGCAAAGTAGCGTCAAATACCCAAGTAATCATTTTAAGGTAGGTAGTGTTTGGTGTTGGATTAAGTGAAGAAACTGTTGTTTTCTGTTTCATTCACTTGCATCAGCTTATAAGCCTAAGATATCATCATTCGAAACACAAACAAAGAAGCCTATGTGACGGTGGAACCTTAAGCCATTAATAAAGAACTGGGTGCACCATAGGCCTTGGGTGCTTATTTCAATCCATATATAGCTGCAAGCATGACCTGGACGAGATTCTTTTTTAAGATGGGGTTGCGTCCAAATGCCATTATTTTATATTTTTTCCATTTTGTGAATAGAGTAATTTTAGTGACAGCAATGTAAATATCTATTCTTCCATTGATAGGTTTTAACTATAAGGTCGAAAGTTTGGGTGAGTTCCTAATTTAAGATTAAAAATGGTGAATGAGGAGTCGTTGGAAATGTTATAAAATCATATAATATGTTAGGTTATTTATTTTATTATTTATTTTAAGTTATAACTTAAAATGTTATTCAAAATCTAGTTTGACCGGTTGTTGAATGTTATACTTGTCAATTTAAAATGTTACATATATTGATAACATTTTTTGTTACAACGTAAAATATTATCCGAGTTTCAACTTAATGTTGAGGGTAATATTTTATGTTACAACTTAAAATGTTACCTGTGTTTTAAAATTAATTCAAACTTAACATTGAGGGTTACATTTTAAGTTGTAACTTAAAATGTTATATGAGTTTCAAGCTCTTTAACTTTCTAATGATGGTTTTGTTAATTCTAACATAAACTTAAGATTTTCTATTGGGTAATGAAGATTTCTTATAGTATATGAATAATCTTAACAATCAAACCCGAAATTAGGTAATTTATTAAAATTATGATATTGCTTTTAAGGTAAATTTCTTAATTTTGAGTAAAACGTGGATGTAAGTATTTTAACCTAAAATCCAAAATCATAAGTTGTAACCTAAAATGTTACCCAAAATCATAACAAGGTATATTAAAGAGAGAACATCTTAGTTTGGGTTGGACAAGTTTCGAAACTCATAGAAAAGTTTCGATACTTGTAGTGAAATATGTTCACCCTTGGACCATAAAATCTCATTTAACAATTTAATCTACAACATGAAATGTTACTGTAATTATAACAATTTAAGTTGTCATGGCCAGTGGATATGAATTTAGGTTACCGTAAGTTGGGCAAGTTTCGAAACTCAGAACAAAATTTCGATATTTATCGTGAAATATGTTCATCATTGGACCATAAAATCTCATGTAATAATTTAAGTTACAACTTGATGGAAACATTTAAGGTTGCGACCTAAAATGTTATTTTCAATTTTAGTTGAATCCATTTGGAAACTAAGGTAACATTTTAAATTATAACTTAAAATGTTACCAAAAACATAATATTTTAAGTTGAAAAGGATAACATTTTCGGTTGTAACCTGAAATGTTACCCAAAAATATAATAAAATATGTATAAAATAACATTTTAAATCGATAAAAACATCATTTTAAGTTAAAGTTGATTATCAATAAAAAAAAATAACGTTATTTTTTAGCCGTATTTTAAGTACCATACGACAAATTTACTCCGAAAGTTTTGAGTCCAATGAACTTGGCCTCAAGTCTTTAGCCTCATGATAGGACCATCAAAATTTCCTTTAATCTTGAAGACATAATGCCTTATTTTTCCTAGTATTATATATTTTTATTTACATTGATCATTTATTTCATGAGTCAACTTTAAGAAAAAAAAAAAATGTATAAAGATAATAAATACAAGGGTAAAATTACCTTTTTGGTCACTCAACTTTCTCTCTATTTCTGTTTTGACCATTAACTTTAAAACTTTTAAATTTCATCACTAATTTATGAATTACTTTTACTTTGATAACTCAGATGTTAAGTATTTATCATTGTTTAAATTTCTTTGTTAAATTTATGCAATTATGTCCTAAGACTTTACTCTCAAACTCATATTGACTTCTTTGATTCACCGACACAAGGGTATTTTTTCCCCAAAATTCAAACAATGAAGATATTGAGGTGGAGGAAAATTATTATGTTATTCAGATGGTGTATATTCTAAAACGATAAGTCTAAATTTTAGTTTTAATTTTAATTTTGTCAATTTCTTGGAAAACCGAAGAGAAAAAAAAAAAAAAGAGAAAATTTTTTTTTATACTAGTTATACTTGCATCACAAAATGATGATCAACAACAATGGAAATAGGTTAAAATTTGATAATTACTGAAAATTTTCACAAATTGTTACATCATAGAAATTCAATATCTATTTCTTATCCTCATTCTATTTTTTATTATAAAAATTCCATTTTGATCAACTGAATCTTGTAATATTTAGTCCGATTTATTCATTTTCAATTTCATTTTTAGTTTTTTTTTTCCCAAACCAAACATACCTGAAAATATAATAAACGTAGAAATAAGAGTTCCTGCATTTCCACAATTGTCCCTACCAGATGGCACAATGACTTTTCCTTCTGACCCCCTATGCCCATCTCTTCTCGCCCTATCCGCCGTTGACGACCCGTCTTAAAGCTTCATCGTCGCCGAATTCATCAGCAAATTGGGATCGGCCAATCAGGAGAACATTATATTCGCTAACCAGAAAAGAAAACGAAAAGAGAAATAAAATTTTGAAGGAGAAAGAGATGATGCCATCGTCGGAAAGAATAAACATAGCGGCGACTGCACAAAGACTCGATGTTGACAATCGTATCCCTCTCCGCTATTACTATCGGATTGCCGACAATATTCTCAAACAGGTTTTTTTTTTTAAAATAAAAAAATTAAGGTTATATATTTTTCATGTTAAATTAGTTGTGTCGATAATGAATCGTGTGTGCTGTTTGCGCTCCAAATTTTGGTATTTTTAGTTAATAAGTGACTTAAACCTCACCTCGATTGAATATTGCTGTTTTTACTTGAAAATTGCTATTTTTTTTTATTCCTAAATAGTTAGAAAAAGAGGGGGGAGGGGAATAGAAGAAGAAGCAAATAGTGGAAAGTAGACTCTTAAATGATTTTAACTGAATAAATAACTACAATGCAAAACCAATTTAACTCAAGTCTATTGGATGAGAAATTTTAAGCAATATAATGTCATCATGGATAGAAGTTTGTGGTATAAAATTGATGCTGATATACTCAATTTATCTGGTGTAATTCTATTTGCCTGCATTTCAATTAAAGTTCAAATATGAATTCTTTCTCTTTTGGTTGTGAATTTGATGCATAAATGTCGCTCATATATTTTTGTGATTAGTTTTTGTTGATATTTATTAAAGAGGTAGTGTTTAATCTTGAGGGTCTGTTTATGTGTTTATATCAATGTTTGTTTAATTTTGTATATCATTCACTAAAATGTGAATTTTAATATGAGAATCTAGGCATGTTGTTTCAAAGCTAAGAAAAGTCCAGTTATTTTTTTTTTTGACAATGAACTGTAAAGTAACATGTAATGAAGTGTTTGGTGTGAAATGAGTTTGAAAAAGTGGCAAAGCTTTTGTCTTTCTGTCTGTGATGCAAATTTTAAGTTTTGTTGAGACTTGAAAGTTAATTATTTAGATCTTGCTTAAAGGATCACTTTGTATTTGAAATGTTAAGATTCTATCGATGTTTCTTTAGGTTTAATTTATATACATTATTGATTGGACTGACAAGTAATGGTGCTGCATTAGATTCTTGCTCATCATTTGTTAAATACTTGGCTGATCATGCTTTAATACTTGCGCCTCATTATTTTTTTTTTGTTTCTTTAACAGCATTGTGTTTTTGTGTTATTTCTTAATACATTGAATTACCTTCTTGCTCTAAATGATCTGACTTTTATGATATACTAAATGCTATCTAGGCTGACATCTTTCGAGCTGAGAAGAATATCATAGATCTATATGTCATGCTTCTAAGGTTTTCAGGGTGAGACAGAGATAGTTTATCATGGATTTTTTGAGATTCTTAATATTCCTTTATGCATATAAGGCTACTTGCACCTCACCTCACCTGGCTGTTTTATTCAGTTTGGTTTCTGAAACAATGCCATCCCATCGAGATTATAGAACATCTCTACAAAGCCAGAAGGTCTACTTGAAAAAGGTAGCTACTTATCTTTACACATATCCATTAATAGTTGAAAGGTTTGGTATGCAATTTGATTTCAAATTTTGTTGTAGAGACTACTCAATGCCTTGAATGAGCTAGAAGAATTGAAGCCAGCAGTGAAACAAAAGATCAATGAATTAAACAGAAGATATACTTATCAAAGTAATTCATCACAGCATTCTGCTGTTAAAAACCAGAGTTTGACCTACCATGGTATGAAAAAGGTACTGCCAGTGCTTCTCAATTCTGCTAATGAGCTGATACTTTAATCTTTTTTGAATGCCTTTCGATCATGTAGTTTGGGTTAGTGTTCTTTTATAATTTTATCTGCATAATTTCTAATTTATTTGTAAATCCAGCTTTAGAATGAATTCTGTTGTTCAATTGCAGGCAGTTAGACTGGCTGCACAAGAATTTAATTATAATGGTTCAAGAGCCCAGCAATTTTCATATCCCAAACCAATGGAAGAGCAATTCAGGAGGATGTAAGTTGTTTTCTTAGTTATAGGGGTTTCTAGTGTTGTTCCATAGAGTTCAGACCTTGAGGTAAAGAGTTGGTTTCAGCATTGTCCTTTTTTATCGTTTCTTCTTCACATGTTTAACATCCGTTGCTACAATAGTCAACACCACATGATTACCTACTGTTGCATGTGTGAACTCTTTTCTTTGACTATGCTGGTTAGCAAAATGTCAAATTAGAAGATGAGATTTATAAGCATATTCTCAAATTCAAACGAACATTTAACAGTTTGGAGTTTCATTGGTTGCCGAAGCATCTAGCATTTAAAAGATTTAGTTCTATCTGAATCTAGCTTTATTCTGTTCAGATAGATAGTTGGTTAAGTTTGCGTTTGCAATCTAGGTCAGTGTTTGGTTCTCCTAATGTAGTAGTTCTGCTATTTTATATACACCAATACCGGCAAGCCTTTTTTTAATGCTGAATGCATCAAAATGGATATTTGAAATGGGGAAGTTGCAATGGAATTGAATCTATAATTTAATGCTGTACTGTTATTTTTTTCAAGTCTTGCCTAGTTTTTTTAATGTTTTAGGAATCAAATCTAGAATCCAATCTCCAAAATTTAGTGCATGTTACAGTGGAAAAGGTGTTTGATGACCCTGGTTTTGTTGCTTATTTTAGGTCATTAAACCTGCTGCATCCAAAGGAGGAAACCCTCTCCAAACATTCTATTTTGGGTCCAAATGGGCTTTATGGGCAGTGGCAGCCTCCGAAAACTAATATACTGGTATGATGATGTCTTCCTAATGCTTTGGTCCTTGCTAAAAAACTCCGCTTAAGTACCTTTACTTATTGCAGGTGCAATATCCAAGCAATATTGACCTAACTCCAATTGAATTCCCTAGGTATGCCCCCTTTTTTTGTTTTGGAAGTGTATAAATACTTATTGTAGAGGCAGGCATCAAAGGAATATTTTGTAGAATCATATTGGATATTAAGTAAATTTGGATAACTCCAAGTATGATGCTAATAACTTTTTATTTTTGTTTGTTTGTTTTGGAGAAATTCATGGTTTGAATACTTTTATGTCTGATGGTGTTTTTGTGTAAACAGTTTGCAGCAGCCTATAAAAAATAAACTTCCTGGGAAAAGTGATTATAACAACTCAGACACTGAAGCATCTAGTATGGAATCAACTGTTATTATTGAAAATTGTGAGAATAGTCAGAAGTGTCCTGTGGATGAACCTCGTCCAATGATTTCTTTTGAAGAATCAGAAACCATTCCAAATATTACCAGACAGCCATCTCCTCCTCCTGTACTTGCAGAAGTACAAGATTTGGTTCCTGCAATATCTCCTCAGGTGACTGAGGGAGATTGTAGGATAGATAACCCCTCAACAGATGGTCTTATTCCTTCTGAATCGCCTCTGCAGTTGCACATTGTAAGTTTTTTGACGATTTATGTTTATGCTTTTGTAAAACTTTAAAACTTGGAATGATAATGGTATAATTCAGTTATTCTATGGAAAATATTTTAATGTTTATATCCTCAAGGAACCCCAATTGTCTTGACTTGTCATTTGTTGTTCAGGCAACGGCAATGATGGAAAGCTTCATGAAGCTGGCTAAATCAAATACTGATAGGAATTTAGAAACCTGTGGAGTCCTTGCAGGTTCGCTTGTAAGTACCAATGCCTGGGGTGAGACCGCTTCGGTCGGTTGGGTTTATTGGATATTTTGAACAATTCATTTTAATTTTGTTCGGATCGTTCGGTTCTCAATTTTTCCATATTATTTTTGGTTTTGACTTTTTTACTTTATTTTGAAAAAATGGATTTGTTTTATTTTTTGACGTTTATTTGTTAATTTTTCAAAGTTTTTGTGTAAATATTTCTAAAAAAATATTTTTTTAAATAAATAAAAACTATTAATTATATAATATTTGTAATTTATTTTCATTATTTGAAATACAAAACACTTATTTTTCCATTATAAAAAATAAAAAATAATTATAAATTAAATAAAAAATTAAATTCAGTTCGGTTTGAGTAACCACGGTTTTTAAACTTGTCTTCCATAAACCGTCCACACATTTTGGTTTTGTTTTTGGTTTGGTCCGGCTTTTTGCTCAGCCCAACTGATGCCTTAAGACCTTTAGTTAGTCTGGATATAATGTGATACTGAAATTTTATTGTGATACTGTCTGCAGAAAAATAGAAAGTTCTATGTTACAGCGCTTATTATTCCAAAGCAGGAATCAACATCTGACTCGGTATGGTTGTCTCATTTAGGATTATCTAACTTCAATTTTCTGTCATCAATCAAAATTTCTTTTCTTTTCTTTTTTTTACTCTTATTTTAGCAGGTTATGTGATTCCTTTTATTCCACTCTTTTTGTTAGTGCCAAACAACAAACGAGGAGGAAATATTTGATGTACAGGATAAGAAATCTCTATTCCCCCTGGGGTGGATTCATGTAAGTGTTTAATAATCTACGTCTTTGACCTCATTTAAACATCTGTTCAGTTATGTAACTTGAACAAAAGTTTCAAACTCATTTGGTAAATTACTTGAGTTGGAATATAGGTGAGCTTGAGCTCTGCACATTTTTGTTACCGGGTGAACTTGATAACCTATTTTTTTTGGGAAAAGGCTTGATAGACCCTTGTTTGTTTTTCCTAAATTCTCTACTTTTGGAAGATATTTATATTTTACAAAGTAGGCATTGCATAGATTACAAATTTACAATTCATACATAATCTAAAACATGTACTTTTGCATAAAGATTTTTCATGAGCGCATAAGCAAGCTCTTGATAAGTGTTTTCTTCACTGAATCGAAGCAACCTTGCACGTGTAGGATTGCTTAAGACTAAGGTGAAATTCCATTATGGCCATGATGATTTCCGGCCTGCGAAGAAGGCTTGGTTGGACCTTTATTTGTAGTCAAGAAATAGAAATATATAACCAAGCCCAACTGAAACAAGTTTTCTAAACTTAAATTGAGCTTTGTGTTTTTCTCTGAGCATGAACAAAAGAGACTCGGCTTTCCTGAGCTGCCCTTGGCACTATTTAACTCTTAATTTTCTTGCAAGTAACCATCACTCTAGACTTCAAATTTGATGCTAATATCTACAGCATAATAAGTGTAGATCTTCAAATGATGTCTATCAACATCTACTATAATAAATGTGTTATATTATGTGGTCAACACGGTAATATGATATGACACGATCAAAATATGATTAGGTTGAACCCAAAAATGGTTTATTCTGTGTTGTCTTTCTGTCGGACATTACGAGGTCTATGGTAAGCACATGAAATGAGTCTTTGTTCCCATGGTCGTTTAATCAAGATCTTATGTCTATGAGTATAGGACATCATACATTGCAAGACAGTTGTCAAATCTGTTCCCTTTTCATGATTGACCATTTTGCACGTCTGATAACATATTTTTGAATATCTTTTCTAGATTATAGTCTTTATCCTGAGTAGCTAATAATTATGTTTGAATTCCCAGACGCATCCTACACAATCATGTTTCATGTCATCTATTGATCTCCACACTCACTACTCATATCAGGTATGTGCCTCTTTGTATCAGTATAAAACTAGTGTGTGTTATAAATCGAGTCATTTGTAAATGTTTTGTCAGTTATTTAATTCAGGTGGCTGCTAATGTCGTTTTGGCATTAATTTTTAGGTTAAATACTGGAATAGTTACCCATCTTTGGGTGACATTTTATTTTGGTCAACCAATTATGAAGTTTAATGTTTTAGTCGGTAACATTTAAGTTTTTATGGTCACTCAACTGTTAGTCTCTATTGAATTCATGTCGGAGCATGTTCGTATAATGTGTGTTTCCTTATTGTTCTTTAAACATTCTTAAATGATTATTTGTGCATCTCTAGATTATGTTGCCGGAATCCGTAGCAATTGTAATGGCACCAAGAGATTCTTCGAGGTGAGAAGCATGTTACAATATGATTAATTAAATTTTTTTCTTTCTATATGTTCAGTTATTGTTAAATTTTCATCCTTCCGACTGCAGAAAACATGGCATTTTTCGTTTGACAACTCCGGGCGGTATGTCTGTCATTAGACAGTGCCAGAAACGTGGCTTTCACCCACATGTCCAACCTCCTGATGGGGGTCCCCTTTACAATACCTGTACAACAGATGTGTATATGAATCCCAATTTGAACTTTGATGTCATCGATCTTCGGTGATCAAAATCATGGCATCTTGAGGAACTTGTGCACTGGTTGATTTCTACCGTCACCGAATTTGGAATTAAAGTTGCAGTTAAGTGTAAAAGGAAAAGAGACATTTGAGAAACAGACTGTATACTGGTATTTGCATGTTTAGGAACATACCTAATTAAAAAAATATGCGTCTGAGGGGAAGAAAAAAAATCAAGTGGCTTTGGATTCTATTATTATTTTTTGTATTAAACAAGAGGGTTTCTGATTCATTTCAACTTGAATTGGAGTCTTTCTGACCCTAATTTTCTTTTAGATGCATACGTTCTGGATTTTAATTTTAAGCTTCGGAAATCATAATATTGTTTTAAAAAAATATGTATGAATTTGAAGATGAGATTTGGTCCAAAGTTCTTTTTAACCCCATCTGGAATGTATTCTAAAATCAACTCATTATTTCAGTGAAATAAATCAAGTCTAATGATTATATTTATTTTTTAAAATATGAAAAAATATTAAGGAGAAAAAAATAAAATTTTACACCAACCAACATTATTAACTTATTTTTAAGATGGAATTAAACGATGTTATTATCGTTTCTTTTTACTTTATAATCGAAATATGTACTGATACGATACCAGTCTCTACTATTTATTAGTTAGAAGTTTAGGGAGGTCAGGTCTATAGAAGAAAAGGTTTTAAACGTATCTAACTTTTCAATACCTGAATGCTCTTTGACGATCCACAGGGTTGGGAGATAAGGACTCATGACGTGTGTTGTAACTGGGGTGAACAAAATTGCCTACACAGTTATTTACAAACTAACATACATCTATACGTCTTTGGGAAAAGAGAAACCTCTCGTTGTTGTGCGGAGGAGCAGTCTGATGTTGGCGTTCGGGTCTTGATCACCAATGGAACCCAGCCCTGCCCTTTTGGTTGCAGAGTATATCCTGCAGATTGCATATGAGCAAATCAATGTTGTTCAAAGATATTGGTTTAGATGAAATCCTGAACTTAATCCATTTCATTCATTCTATACTTTTAAACTTAACATCCAACAAGTCTAAAATTCAAATATTAATATCCCTTCATATTCTTAACCAGCAACTGCAACAAGTTTTCACATGCAATTCATCTATTAACATGAAATGAACCAATGCTCCTGTCTCACCAAATATCCGAAAATGTTTCTCCTCTTGGGTAATAAGAAACAAACATACCTCACATCAATCCCTATATTCTTCGGGAAGCTCTTCAGCTGCCAAAAGTGCATCAAGCATGCCAAAGTAAACCTGAGAGATGACCAAAACAAAGATGATCACATATTTATACCGGGGAATCGATGTAATGAGGAAAAAGTGAAAACCAACCTTCAAGTAGAAAAAGAAATTTAAGGAATTTGAATTTAGGTACAAGTTTAACTTCTTTGAGAAGAGCACAAAAAATAACATTTCATGTTTTATGTTTTTTTTTCTTCAAATAAATGAATTCCTGCTGACTGTGCCTTAGCTTGGTTGGCACTGTTGATGCTGCAACTTATAGGACGTGGGTTCAAGTGCACTTAAGCATACATTATCCTCGATTTATGGGTCAGGAGGGGTTTAGGTAGTTTAAGCATTGTATTCAAATAAATGAATTCCTATTATCCTCTCTAAAAGGTATATTAAAAAATCATGAAGAAATCACTCTCTTCATTATGCAATTATCTTTCACGTTCAATTAGTTTTATGAACATTTACTGATATCATATATTGCTATATGCACCGAATATATGAGCCCTGAAAAACTAGGGTGCAAGAAAGTTCTTTTACCGCCATATCTCCCAAGGATTTACTGCAAAGTGGACAGGTGTAATGACTGCAAGTACATGCCTAACAGAGAAAAAGATGCGAGGTTAGCATTTAACCAATTCTCCAATGTTCCTTCACAGAATGATTATACATAAAGAAACAAGAAATGAATATGGGTTTGGGGAATGCAAGCTAAGGAAAGCCAGCCAAGAACCTGAAAACAAGCTGAACCGCAAGGTAGAGCTCTTACTGTTGCACTTGATGTGAACAAAAAATCACAACAGATAGGGCAGTTGGTTTCTAAACTTTTCTCCAGGCATTTGTGATTCACTAACTTCGTCCCGAGGCAACAATTGCATGTCATGCAATGAAAAAAATCAATGCCAAGTCCTTTCCCAACACGGCATAGATTGCAAAATGGACACAATGATACACATACCTGCAGCAGAAAAATGATTAGGATAGATCAAGGATAAGCACCATCTCTTCCACCGAAAACGAGTGCAAGCTGGTTATTGGTCATCAAAAGGGAAAATAAAGATATAAACACAAAAAGGGGGTAATAAAGATGTCATAAACACAAAAAAGGGGTTTCTAAGAGCTTCAACAAAAGGGGGTAAAAAATATTTTGCTCATCTTCAAAAGGATAAATGTGGTTTACAACAATTTAAAAGGGTATCACAGGCTCTAGAAGTTGAATATCTGAGATGATGAGAAGAGTTAAAATAAAATTCAGATGGAGTAAGATGTTTGCTGCGAGTTGAAAATTGTCAAGAAGAGCATATACCTTTCATCATCAAAAAACTTGCATATACTACAATAATACTTAGCCACTGAAAGGCCATTGCACGAAGGTGTAGCACAAATTGGCCCAACAGGTTGAATCTTGAGGCAGTTCATGCATATCATCTCTAAGGTTGCTTTCCTGAAAAGGTTTAGGATAAAAGAATCATACGCACAGAAATCCAACCTCAAATTAAAGAAATTTATTCACTTACCTATCCATTGTGTGATCGCTCACAATGTCATGGAAAAAATCTGCAAGTAAACGACTTCCTACAGCAAACAGCACGGAGTTTGCAGTTTCTTTTATAGTGCTCACACCCAAATATTTGTTTCTCTGGATCACGAAATGATGGAGAACATCCCAACACATCTTCACCATTAAATGCTTCAGTAGAGGCTGCTTGGGGCAACTTTTGCTGAGCAGCTACCCAACGACTAAAACAAACAATTAAGTGAATGGTTATTAAGTATTCATGTCAAAAATTGACAAAGAACCAACGCTGAAACACAAAAAGGGAAGCAGAAGGAAAGAGCACATAATATAATGCCAATATCATTAGGAATCAAATACCAACAAAGGATACTACTATCATGGAACAAACCTAGTTAAAAGATTTTGAACGAGATATGCTTTTCTCCTCAGATCAAGAGTTGAGTCCCGATAAACCTTTCTGATCTCTGACTCGAGCTCATTTTCGTTCATTTGGAAAATATCTTTCCACCCAGGCTTAAACATTTGATCGCATTGTTCCAAGCTGTCTTGAAAATCATTATCTAGAGCACAATATTGGAGAAATAAATTAAACTGTTTCATGCAACAATGTTCAAACCAAAGCATGTCATTACCAAATACCTTTAAGAGAAATGCCAGTTTCTGACATTTCATTCTGCAAGGGCGATTCAGAAGGTTTTCTCCAGCATTCATTAAGCCACTCATCGAACATTGTGTTTTTGGTAGCTTGCCTCCATGGGTCCATCATTTTATTTTGCTCCTCCTGAGTAAGGGCTGAAGTTACCCACGGCAGCATTGACTGAAGCACTTCAGCACCTGTGGTTCCAATTATGCGCCCGACTAGTTTGTCTTGCTCCTCCACAGAAAAATGTTTACCAAATAAAGGCCAAAGTTCAAGTTCCTCCCGGAAAATATGATGATCCAGGGTAACTCTGATGGATTTGCACATCCCCTGAAGCTTAGTAGCCAGCTCATTATATTTTCTCAGACAATCACCATCGCAAGCACGAGAAAGTTCAATGCTAGTATCAGTTGCCACATGACCTCTGGTAAAGCTTTCATGAAGGTGTGAAAGTTCAGAAAGAACGTTGTTTATGTCTTCAAACAATTTTTCCTCCTGCTTATGATCTAGTGTATATGAGTGACTGACATTATGAAGTGTCTCTTTAGACTCCAATGCTGGGAAAACAATGTCATCCTCAACATTACTATGAGCTCTGTATAAACCCCACAATAGATGAAATCTTCCAAAGAACTGCCTAAGGAATGTCTCGTCGCAATCACCGAGCTTTCCAGATTCAACATCCAGATATTCCAAGTCTTTTCTGATGGCTTTATGAAATTTGAAAATAGTATCAATTGGTCGTTCTGCTGAGCCAATGTCAGACAAGTTATTATCTGTTTCCCAGACAAAAAGACTGGAATTAAGAGATGGAACGGAGGAGCTGAAAGACAAAGATCTCGGAGACTTGGCTGTTAAAAGAGAACTTATCCCCAGAGTATTAGTATTTACTCCTAAACCAGGAACACAGCAAGACTTTTCATTACAAGATTGCTCACGGGCGTCGACACTAACTGACCGGTCAGAGGCATCGCCAGTTTTGCATGAATCAGAAACGTTTCTTTTGACTGGCCTCTTGACTTCATCTCCATGAATTGCTGAACAGGTCTCATTCATGCAAAAGGAAGAAGAGCCTGCACAACATAACTGAACAAAATCTTCTTCAATGTCAGTGAACCTTTTAACACAGCAACCATTTCCATTTGGAGACAAACACATGCCTTGGTTACGACCCTTGCAAGCCCAACCAGAAAAAAGTGTCATCAACGCAGTATCTGTTGCTGGAGCTGAATCAAAGAAGTATCACTAAGTTAGGAAGGAGTCATGGAGCAGTGAAAGTTTTACCTATATTACATAAATTGACTAAATGACTGTATAGAGAATGGGTATGAGACCTGCCAACTGCATGTTCTTCAGGAAATTCTGGGCTTCATTGTCTGTTAATGACCCAACCAGCCATGGAAAGACACGCTCAATCAATCTCAAGGGCATTACACACAAGATTTGATACAAAAGTTCACGCTGCCTTTTGAAACTAAATTTCTTTCACGCAATTGGAAGAACCTAGAAACCAACAAGAATATATTAGAAACATTCACATATTGAAGGAGTGTTTCAGTAGCATAGGTTTCTACACATGCACAAAGTGATTTAATAAATCACAGCTCACGGAAACATGGAGCTTTAGCACCTACCGAGAAACCCCCCAAAATGGAAATAGGTCAGTATAGTTTCCATTATTTGATCAGCATGCTCACATAACTTGGAATAAAATTCAGCAGCAGAAGTAGAAGCTGCTCCTGCATTTTGAATACTCTCAATCCAGCACCTAAAGTCATTGAATTGGCTTTCTTCTTCAGCATGCTCCTGGGTGAAAGACAACTCTTCATCAACAGCAGGGAATATTACCTTGTCCTCTGCAATACTTCATAATGGCAGCAATCCAATCATCAATTTCCTGCTTGAAATATGAGCACACAAATATACAGCAAAACTACGGTCTTTACAGAATCAGAGGGTCATGATATCAAACCATATACATCAGAATGTTTTAGAATTCATAAGCGTCTCCTATAATTAACAGCCATAATTCGGTAAAAGAACTAGGGAGTGGACAAATTTTTTTGTATCTTCAGTCCATTCTCATTCATAAGACATGAAAAAGACTGAGAAAATGAGAAATTTGACAAACTGTGAGACCAGAGCCAGTATGAATGGTGCCATTGCTTTAAGGTTTATCTTTCGTGATCGTTTCCATACAGTGAAAAAGAACCAGTAACAGGTTCCTCCCTGCCCTGGCAGGATTTTTTTTCCTTTTTTAAAAAAATAACTTTTTGAGATGGGAGCTGAAGTAAGGAGGGGAGAGTTTTTAGAATTAAAAATAAAATGGAACGGATGGAGGAACAACTTTAGATTACCCTGACCTGGGAACATATATAATTTGTATTTAAATTTATACATAAAAAAACTCTTAAGTTAATGTGAGAAATCATTTTGATAATAGGATTTATATTTAATAACATTTTCAATAAAATAATAAATGAGTTTACAAAGAAATAGAAGTTAAATTAAAGGAAACAATAACTTTCAAGGCATGATGGGCTGGATGCTTGTGATAACTTCTCTAGGTGCAAAGATAGAAAGTCAGACCCAGTGGCCAGTGGATTATATTAAGGTAGAATGTATTAGTAAGGCGAAGAAAAATGTATAAAACAACAAGAGACAATTACCTGTGAAAGATGCAAACCTCAGCAATAAATTGCAACCGTTCATTAAAGACTGAAAGATCAGTGAAATCCCCAGAAAGTTTAATCTTCCTAGCCTCCTCGGCTATCTCATTCAACTCTCGTTTAATAGCATTATGCCAAAGCAATATTTCATTAATTGGATGTGTTCCATCCATCTCTGAAAGATTACTGTCAGGCTCCAAATATTTTCTTTTCACTCACAAGGACAGATTCTACTGTCCAAAGACTTTCTTATGCCATTAGCAGAATCTAGCTGACATTTTCCCAATAAGTCGGCACCATTTCTCCCTTCCATCCATGTGAAGATAACCTTCAGAAGTAAAAGAATTAATAAACTCATAACAAATTTGTCCAAAATAAACAGAGGGATGTTGAAAAAAGAAATCTTGCCTGCTGCAGAAGCTTTTCTTCTGGAACTATTTTGCTTAAGCATTTCTGCATGTCCTGATATTCACCAGGTGAAAGAAAGGATGAAAGCCATGGAAGGAACTCTGAAACCATATTTACAGGAATGCTGCATAAAAACTGCCAAACTAGAGACGCTTGCTCTTCAAGAGAACACTTTTCAATAAGCAAGGGAAAAACCTGTCATATTCAAAGAGAATACCATGAAATCTGAAAATACAGCCTTAGTCTAGCACATGTCGTCTTCTGAATTGATGATTAAAGCATTAAAGAGAGAGTACTGCTAAGTCATGTTGACAGAAATAGTTTTAGATGATGAAGGAATAGCTTTTGGCATGGACTTGAATTTGTTTAAAATTAAATTTTTGAAGCAATAAGATTTATAATATCAAATTGGCATCTTCGCATAGCTTTGGCAATTTATTCATTTCTACTAAGTGAATTCTTTACATAAAAGAAATGCATCTTTGAGTAAGTTTGCCAAGCCATGCCTCAAATTGTTAATAATTTAAAAATCCATCAATAAAACATCGAAAACAAGGGTTGGAAATAATTAAATGAAATAAGCTACCAAGTAAAAAACCAAAATTGAGAGATAGCCTACTTTTGTTTATAATGAAGGAGCATTCAGACCACGATGAAAAGAAAACTATGAAAGGAAACTGCGTCAGCTTTTTTTTTTTTTTACAAATCCTAATTTTAATCCTACCTATAGGAGAGGGGAAAGGAAATACGAGGGAATGAAGATGAGCAGCTTGGCCAACCGGCCAAATGTGCTTGCTCGAAACTACGTCAGTTCATTGGAAATAGATGAAATGTCGAGAATATGGAAAACCTTATATTGGGCACTGTACTCTCTTGACATTAAATGAAGCTGACTTTATGGGTTAAAACAACTATGCTTAACCTAGTTTTTTATGAAACTGAATCACATGAAAAGCAGTTATAAAGCAGGAAAGAAAGGCCTGGATCTTTTATCTTAGTTCAATACATTGAATAAATCCTGAAATAAGCTCACACCTGCTCCTCTTCTTTGGCCATATGCTGACTAATTGATGTTCGAAGGCCCCACGTACAAGAACTAACTCCTTTGGGAAACTCTCATCGTCTTCCATATAAGAATTTAGAAGCTCAGACAGATGATCAAAAAGAGTGCTCTCTCCCTTATGTTCTAGGGAGTAAGTTTTTGCTACATTTTTCACACGTATATCTAGGGCTGGAACAATAACCTGCATTTCAAGTCATGATGTTGTCAAAAAAAAACTGGTATAGTAAAAAGAATAAGGATTGGTAATAAACATATGCAGCTGCCAGGAATCAAAATTGAAATCTTAGAAATTCAACTGACAGTTGATGATATTAAGCAATTGTGTTCATGCATATTGCCTGATAACATCAGGAGAGCATTCTGCCACCTCTTTCAAAAACAAAATGCAAGCCAGAACTTTCAGTTTCAACATTTTTTACTTGGTTTATTAAAATTTAAACCACAATATAAAACAAAAAAATAACTCGGAAACATTGAAATTAAGAGCTTAAAGTGAAACTGTATATAAACAGGCAGTCGTCTACATACATACTTAGGCGTGTAAAGACATAAAGTTGAAGGATTAGAAACACTATTTAAAGTTCACATATTCAGAATAAAAGAAAAAACTAATTGTTCAAAATTTTGAAACTCTCCCAGCGAAAGAACCAGAGCATACAAAAATTGTAACAAGATGAAGCGGCAAAAAAGGAGGACCTCATCTTCCGCAACAGAGTGTTGCTTATAAATCGATCTGAAGAAACCGTACCGCTGAAACAGCGGTTGAATATCGACACTGTTCCCTGTAGCAAAATCCAAAGCCAATCGGTGAAGCACGTCCAGCTCATTCCGAACTGCCTTATGGAACAAGAAGAATATCAAAATCGGAGACTTATCTTCACTCTCCTCCGACAATCTCCCAAAGAGCGCCCGCGGTTTCAGCGTGCTCGTAGAAACCATAACCGCCTCCTCCCTGCGCTGCAATTCAGGTAAAAGAACCGCCATTTCAAAACTATCGGCTCCTTTGGCTTTCTTCTCCGTTAAACTAAAATTCTCTTGGGCTTCAATTTACTTGTTTGTATTTATTTTTGTCCTGTTTGTAGAATATATAGCATCGGATTTGTTTAGTTTGGTACTTTGGTTGAGATTTTCAACGGCAGATGGAGGGAAGGAGCTCGAGGCAGGGTGTCACACTAACTTGCTCGAGAGTCGAGACCGGGTTGTGATAAGAATATAGGGGCTTTTATACCTCATTGGCGCCACGCTGGACGCTTGTAAGTCTTTTCTCGCGTCGCGTGGTTTTTCCATGTGGAATGACATGAGAGGCCGATTTTAAACATAGATGCTTCTTTATTTTTAGGGATGTAGCTACTAATTTTTGCTTAAAAAAACAAGTTTTCACTTTTGTTGAAAAACTTGATTTAAGAGGGAATTTAAAAAAAAGCTCATATTTTAAAAATAGACTTGAAAGTCGTTACTAGTTATTTAAATTAAGTAGACCGAACACCGATAAAATTAAAATTAGAGATTTTGAGCTCGAGAGCCGGTTACGTGTGGAGAGGGGTTTGTGCCCCTACCACTCCCGAAAATCGGTACCTAAGGGTTCGTTTCACATTTGTTAAGAAAAAGTAAAATTCGATTTAATTTAATTTTAATCCCTAATATGCATGAATGCATGGTCATACAAATCGATCAACCTAACTCGCAACCCAAGATAACCAAAGGAGACGACACAAGACTTGAGATGACACTCTCACTAGAATATCGAGGCCTCAAGTGCTAAACTATACTATTGCAATAAATTAAATATGGTAATTAATTATACATGAACAAAATAAGAATGCTAACATAAGCATAGGTAACATAAAATAAATAAGGAACAACTATATATAATATATATAGTAAAACTACAAACAATATAGTATATATAAAAGTATACACGCATATATATATATATATAATTATAAAAACAGTATGTACATAGAGCTATATAGATATAATACAATAATATATATAAATTAGATTATAAAACAATTTATACATCAAATTCCAAAACGCCAATATACATATATAATACGGTAAAGTAAATATGGTAAAATATAGATATATAAAGATACAATTATGTCAAGAAAATCATGCCAATAAATATAAGCACATACCATATAAAAATAAATCAAAGCAATTAATATAAACATACCATATAAAAAAACTAACAAAGTAATGAGGATAAAAATTAATAACAATGATAAGATTTACCAACTATAAATGTAATGGACATAAAACTTAACCAAAATAATAAGATATAAAGGCATAAAAATAAAAGAGGTATCATAAATATAACATGCTTAATATATATATATATATAACCAAATAAACATACCATATATATACATATAACGTAATATATATACATAACAAAGAAGCATACCATATGTAAAACATATCATATATATAACGTAGTATATAGCAAAGAAACATATCATATAAATTTAAAATTAAATAATTAATTGGAATAAGAAACGATGACTGAAATGAAAATGATTAATAATAAAGAGGGACAAAATAGATAATTAATCCACTGATTTCAGGCTTAATTGGATTGATGGGGATGAATTTGAAAAGCTTGGAAAACGAGTAGGGACTGCAAAAATCATTTGGAAGAGGCAGAAGGATTTAAATAGTGTAATAAACCTGTTTTTAAAACAGGGTATAAAACTCAAAAAACAAAAATCCATTTTTATTTTCTCATCTCCTCAAAAAACAGATCAAAAGGCCTCCTAACCTTTCTCTGAAATATTCATATGGCATTTAATACGAACTCAGAATTCAGCGTTCTTTCGCCGTGTCGGCCATCGGCACCGACAAAACCCAAAACAACCCCAAAACTTAATTTTTCCTTCTTAAAACCAGATCCAACCTTTGTTTTTACAAAAGAAACTTCATTTTCTCTAGATCTAAAAAACCGATGCTTTGAGACTCCCTTACAAAAAGATTTTGAAAGCCCCATTTTTTTAAAACCCAAAACATTTTAAATTCCCAACGGGAGAAAACAAAAACGAAAAGAATAAAATGCGATGGTGTTGTTCATTGGCAACACCCACCTCTGTCGTTGTCACCATGACAGCCCAAAATCGGAACCAAGTAAGAACTCTAAATCCCTTTTATTTTTTTCAAAAAGAATAGTGAAGAACCAGTAAAATACCTCTGAAATCTGCTCTTTTTCTGAGTACAATGATCTTTTTTATATCTTTATATCTAAATCTATTTGTTTAAATTCATAAGCAACATTTAATGGATACACTGTAGATGACATTTGGTTGACATTCTTCTTATTTTTTATAATTTTTTGCCTGCTCGGTGGTTGGGAGAGAGCTGGCAGCCGTACGGTGGCAGCGCGATCTCTAGCGGTGATGCCACGTAGACGGAGAAGGTAAAGCGGTACAGGCGTGTGGGAATGTATGGGAGATGAAGCGTCGAGCGTGTGCTCCACGCGTGAATGAAGTAGCTGAAGAGGCGCTCTCAGTTCGATCTGAACCGTTGGATCAGATCTTTGCTGTGCATGAGAGAAAGAGGATAATATCAGATAGGGATTTTAGGGTTTTTGTTTTTAATTGTTGGGCCCAAACGGGCTAATGAAATGTTATAATTATTTTGGGCTTGTAAATAGACTAAACATTTAATTTAATTGGGTTATTTCATATATGTTTTTATTTTAATAACAAATATAATAATAATAAATAAATAAATAAATAAAAACTCAGACAAAAATTAGTGGTTATAGTTGCTCCTCTTTGCTCATTCTTGTGAAACGAGAATAGAGCAAAGACCATAAGCACTAATTTTTATCTTACTTCCCTGTCTATAGCTTCACGAGTTTTTCTAGAACTTTTCACTTTTCCTCGGCTGATTCTTCAAGCTGCGAGTTCTTCAATACCCTGATGTCTATCGTGTTGGCACGAAAAAGACTCTTAACACCATGCTCGAAGGTCTTACTGATAGCCCGAATGACTTAAAAAATGCCATCTCGCTTAGAGAATACCAGAATTCCTTAAGATGATGCCCTAATTTCTACTTGTCTCAGCATCCAAATAAGGCTTAAAACCATGCCTAAAGGTCTTACTAATGGCTCAAAGGTCTTAAGAAATGGATTCACGCCAAAAATGCTACCAACATCCCTTAAAATGATGCCCCAATTTCTACTTATTTTTATATCAAAAGAAGGCTTAACATCATGCCCGAAGGACTTACTGATGGCCTAAAAGACTTATCATCATGCCCGAAGGTCTTACTGATGGCCCGAATGACTTAACATCTTGCCCGAAGGACTTATCGAAGGCCTGAAATACTTAAGAAATAGATTCATGCCAAAAGTCTACCAACATCCCTTAAAATGATGCCCCAATTTCTACATATTTTGACATCAAAAGAAGGCTTAACATCATGTCTAAAGGACTTACTAATGGCTCAAAGGACTTATCATCATGCCCGAAGAACTTACCGATGGCCGGAAGGACTTAAGAAATGGATTCACACAAAAAGGCTACCAAATGGAAATCTTTAATATGATCTATATCTTCAACATGAAGCCACATATCAATGTCTTTGAATACTTGTTTAAAATAAGCAAAATGCTTTTGAGTTAGCATGCTCCTAACATAGGGATGTCTAATTGCATATGAGGATTAAAAGATATTCATATAACATTTCGTCCCCTAAAAGATCATCCCCAGATTTCTTTTCTTTGCTTCTTTTTTGTATGCTCTTAAATCTTTATCTTGTCAATTGGACATTCATCTCAAATCTAATTTAGCAATATGCTTTCAAATTTTTCAAGCGAGTATCATTCTCGTCTTCTAGTGTTACCATATTTTTTGTAATCAATCTACTTTTGGTCCTTATACTATTCTTATACGAGAACTCTTATCATCAGCCTTCCCTCATTTAATCCTATGGATCGACTATTTTTTTGTTTTTGACCCAACATGCAGAGTTTTTATCTACTTCAAAATTTGGGCGAGCAAAATGCCTCAATTCCCCTAAACTCATATTGTAAGCTCAATCCTTTTTATCAAAATATCTCATCGAAAACCAACTCTGGATCTCTATTTTAATCTTTTTGTATGAGTAATTCTTTCATCTTCAAGGTTACTACTCAACTTGGTAACCGATCAATCTTTTCGTCCAAATACTATTCTGACATAGGAATTCTTGTCATCTTCTATGTTTAGCCTCGCCCCACTTAATCTCGGGCTTAAGTATTTTCTCATTTTCTTCCCAATATGCGGAGTCTTCGAATATTCTCGAAATTAGGGCAAGCGAAAAACCTCAATTCCCTAAACTCATCCTTAGGTCCAATCTTCTTTGCTGACCTTAACCGAAGCATCTTAGGAGAAACCAAACTCTAAGTCCCTATGCTTTAAATCTCATTATAAAGTAATGCAAAAAAGGCAATTTGCTTGTGTATATTTCAAAATAAGAAAACAATTGAATTTTGAAAAGAATGAAAAACATTATTAAAACCAAAATTTGGAGAAAATGACAAACATTTTTTAAAACCAATGTTTGGCCCCAAAATATCAAATGCAATAGCGTACTGAAATAACTCACCGATGATTGTCTCTAGTATATCCTGTGTCTAGAAAACCTCAAAAGCCGAGTCGATATCTAAAGATGTGAAATACGCTCCGAGTTATTTGTTTTTTTTAATTAGTTTAAAACCATTTTTGGTATGTTTCACCTTTAAATTATGGTTTCTTTGTCTTATTTCTTCTTCTTTTTTTATTTGGTGAATTTAACTCATCATATTCTTTTGGCTCGAGATAAATAATAGAGCAAACAACAAAACCTCGAGCTACTCAACATTGTCACAATTTAAAAATATTACCATCACTCATAAAGCTAAGGTTTTTGACTTGGATGGTGCATTGCAACCTTATTTGTCCTATCGCTTTAGTGGAGTGCCCTAAAGTTTCCACACTCTTATCCGAAAATGCCTCTTTACTAAGCTCGAACATTGAAGTTTATTTTTATATCTCGAGATTTTATCTCATTAGTTGTTTGACTTTGTCAGGATTTGAAAATCACTCATGAAGCCAAGATATAGAGTAGATGGAGTATAGCTACCTTATTGGATACTTAATCTTTAAGGCTACAGTGGAGTGCCCGAGATTTCTTTTCCTTTTCCCTTTTTTTTTTCTTTTTGCTTCTTTTTTTTCCTCAAAAAATTTTGTTGCTCTCCTAAATGCATTAATTTGCCCCCACGTGTGATCCTTAATAATTGACCAAATTAAATCGAAATGTAAGTCATATTTTCTTCATCTTCACAACTTCTGATTTCCACTAGACACAAGCTGCTTAGAATTAATCTTTAGACTTGAATCAAAATCACTTTTGCAATTTTAGGTTCTTGATAAAAATGATAAATACATGTGCATGTTCTCTTCAAAAAAAATATGTGTATATATGCATGAGATAACAAAAACTGCCTTGTAACAATGAATGAAATGTTTAAAGAATTAAAGAACGCAAAAATGTTTTCTAAATAATAATAAAGAAAATGCGATTTTTTATTCGGACAAAAGTTAATAGACATATCTTTACAAAATATTCCTACTACTTTAGGGTTTAGGCCGTAAGGTTTTTTATGTACATTTTTCTCAAAAGG
Organism: Hibiscus mutabilis; assembly: GCA_019671005.1. Taxonomy (NCBI): domain Eukaryota; kingdom Viridiplantae; phylum Streptophyta; class Magnoliopsida; order Malvales; family Malvaceae; genus Hibiscus; species Hibiscus mutabilis. Next base: position 58,818,005 of record CM033726.1, read on the forward strand.
GGAAATCAAAATGTAGGGAATTAAACAAACATCTTCATGAAAAGATAAGAAACCCAAGCATAAGGACTTTCGAATCTTCCTCGGAGTGACAAATTGTTGCGCGTAATAAGTGCTACGCAATTGTGCAAGTATACACGTCGCAAGTTATAGTATAAAAGATATCGTCTCCACAGGGATTGGTGCCACTTCAAGAATCTAGTCTCTTGCACTGTAAAAAGTAAAAACACAAGTAAAGGATTATCGAAGTTTAACTAATTACTAATCTAGAAAGCAATAAAATAAAATAAAAGATGAATTCAATTGAGAGAGATAGGCTAGGTTATCGTGAGTTGAGGTGTGATAGCCGATTGGATTGTCTTGGTAAAAGAGTGCATGGGCAACTCGATTGCCGTGGCGACTTGCTGTGGGGTTGCCTTGGCAACTAATTGATGGTTGCTTGGGCGACTAGTTGGGCAACTACTTGGGCGATCGGGCAGCAACTTCAAGGTTCGGCGGAGCGTTCTTCAATGGTTTCTTCTTATCCCTAAGTCGAAACTCTAGCTACTTGTGCATGCCTTGATAATACATCCTGCGTGAATCAAGGGTGAACAACAACCAATCTTGCGCTCCTCTTAGCCGTTGAAATCCTTAACTTATTCCTAAGCCGGATTAATCTTCACCATCATTGGATTGCATAAAGATCATATTCATTCGTTTCTTGAATCTAACTCTCCCGATATTAGATAAATGGATGAAATCACGAGATCCTCTCCCAATTCACTCATAAAACAATAATAAGAATCAAGAATGAATAAACCTTGAAATAGAAAAGTGCAAACTCTTATTACCTAAACAAAAACCAATAGTTTCTCACAACCACAAAACACAATAACCATAGCCAAGTAAATTTAGTTCATGGCTAGGTTCCAAAGAAACACAAGATAATTAATCACTAGCATGAACCCAATCGAACAAAGATGAAGGAAGAGGCTTGTCGAAATCCTCCTTGCCCTTGATGCTTGTCGAAAATTCTCTCCTCTTGCCCTACTTGGACTTGCCAAATTTCCCTCTTGCTCTCCCCCTTGAATTGTCGAAATCTCTTGCTATTTATAGGGCTAGGCCAAAGTCCTTCTTTGAGGAGGAGTTTGAGTTGGAATTAAATTATCTTTAAAGAATATAATTCTTTATTATAATTTTATTCCTATTAGAACTTCTCCTATCCACTTGGAATTTAATTCTTCTTTAATCTCTGCATGGCAATCAAATTCCTTTGGGCTTGGACCTTGCTCCATGTCATCTTGGGCTTGTAAAATCATGAATTTCGACATCCATATTGCTTTTGGTCTTTGTCGACAAATGCCATGGCAACTGGCTCAGCGTCTCCTTCATGCACCGCCTCGCAACTAGCTCGGCATATCCTTCATGCATTGCCACGCAACTAGCTCGGCATTGCTTTGGCAAGTGATCCTGCACATACACACAAAAAACACACACCAAAGCAGCATCTATTTCCACAAAAATCACCAAGTTATGTAATCAAGCTCAACGATTGAAGGAAACATGGATTAATGCATGAATGGCTAACTATGCAACTAATATGAGCCTAAGTCTAAGAATAATATGAGTAAAAAGGTAAGAAAAATAGTACTTTTGAACACTTATCACACCCCCAAACTCGAACTATTGCTTGTCCTCAAGCAATGCAAACTCATAATTACCGCCAAGACTTCAAATTTTCACAAACTTAGCTTTGAACTTGATTTCAATTCTCTCGAACCGGGCACAAAGTATGATTGGCTTTTTATTTTTCAGAAAACTGATGAATTACTCGGAATCAAACTATAATGCTTGTGAGTGTGTGCGGAGTTGTGTGCAAGTTGATTTTTCGGATTCTATGCAAACAATAGGTTTTCAAATTACTTCATTGGGTTCTTTTTAACATGTTTTAACTAGAGCCAATTTCGGGCACCTCTAGTGTTTTATTTTTAGTTTTCTTAAGTTAATTTAATCGACTAGAGCCGGTTTGGGCACCTCTAGTTAACCGAAAAAATTTTAACGCCTCCTAGAGCCAGTTTGGGCACCTCTAGTGATCAATTTTTTTAGCATATGCTAGAGCCAATTTCGGGCACCTCTAGCATTCATCCAATTTTTATTCTAATCCCCAATTAGTTAATTATCAACCTAAGTTTACTAGAACTCCTTAAATCAATCAAACCACAACAGTGTTTCATCAAATTTAGCATCATAGTACAATTCTAAGTTTTTCATGGTTATCCTAGAATAAAAATTCTATCAATTAAGTGCATTGGTAAAGTCATCATTGAATATTCATCAAATCTAAGCAATTCTTGTTCCAATTAAAGGCATGGCAAGCAATTTATGTATCCTAAATGTAATGCTTAAGATTAATGTAACTAAACATGGTAATTACTAATAACAATCCCCCCCAAACTCGAGTGAGGCATTGTCCTCAATGCATGCATAAAAATAACGAAAAATAACAATAAAAATAAAAATGCATACGAGGACTTACTCCGAGAGTTCGTCATCGTAGATGATTAGTTTCCTTCTAGTTGGCATCTTGATTTTCTTGCTTGAATGCAATGGTTGTTTTCTTGTTGCGGTGGTGGTGGGATCGATCCTCGTGCGGGGTTGTCCTCATCATCCTCTTCATCAATGTCAATGGCTTTTCGTTTGGAGGATTCAATTGGTGCGGTCTTTATTGGTTCAATGGAGGACTCGTCCGAATCTGAAAAATCGAGAAAATGATTCCGTAGGAGTTGATTCAGCATAGGTGCTTTACCTTTGGCTTTTTCGGTGGTTGCCGGGCGTTGTCGGGGTTGGTTGCCGTGGCGTCGCCTTCCTGGTTGCGATGGCAAGGATATCGGCGGGAAATATTGGGAACGGCACACGGTTGTCCGGTACCTTTCTAGGATGACTTGGGTGATGGCATTGTTGTGCTCCTTCATGTACCGCATGAACATTAGTTGCCGATATTCAATTTGCCTTAGGCGGCTTTCCAATGGGTGCAAAAGTGCTTCAATGTGTCCCGGGATTAATGGCCGAGTTGCCTGGCGTTAGGTGCTTGGGCATTAGGGATTGCCGCGGCGGGCAGGAGTTGCCGTGACAATTGGGGGCCTTGAAGAATCTCCCGGTGCCTCTCCCATTAGCTTCCGATTAGTGCTTGATTCCAACCAGACTGGGTAGGGCTTTTCATCGGTGGACTCACTCGGGACATGCATCTCCTTGCAAAGATTGGAAATTAAGCAAGGGAAGAAAAGATAACCCTTATCTTTTGAGCTGCATACAAAAATCTCATCGCAAATAATTTTTCCAATGTTAATGATGCGATTATGCAAAATAGAATGTATGAGCAAAAGACGTGGTATATCAACGGTAGTATTGTGTGTGGAGGGCATTAAAGAAGTTTTAACAAACTTATTCCATAGTTTTGCCTCGGGTTTTAGCCGAAGGCGATTTACCGTGCCCTTGTATTTACCGTCGTTCCAATGAGTTCTGGTTGAGTGAGTTCTTGAAGCACCTTGTCGAGTTGCTTTGGATTGATTTGGTCAACGAAGGCTTGATGCTCGTCCTTCTCAATGTAAAGTCCGTAAAAGGTGTTGATGCTTTCGGACTTATAAGTATGGCCTTGTCACGAACAAAAACATAAGGATTATCCGGGTTAGGTGAGTGAGCATAGAATTCTCTTACCCATGAGATGTTACCCGGTTCCGGTTGATGGCAAAAGATTTGCCACTTTTGATGTGCAATCCTTTTGAAGATGAATGGTTCAAGGCCGAAATCTTGAGATCTGGAGTATTCAAAGCCTTGTTCTTCATGAATCTTCCGGCTTTCAAACTTGGATTGAAATCTTTCTTGAACCGCGGTGTAGCAAACTTCTTGTATCTTGGTTCTTTGGAGGAACTTGGATGAACTAACAGTTTAATCTTGGATGCCATGTATGATCTTGGTTGTGAGTAAAAACAAAGAAAAGAAAAGAAACTAAAAAGTTGCAAGATAGAAAGTAGGAATAGGTTAAGGGTGATGGGTTGTATAGAATCGATAGGTGGGTGGGGTTAGGGTTTAAGGTAAAACGAAAAAGGGTTTAGGGTTTTGTAGGAGTTGTCGACAAGGGTTTTGGTTAGGATGAATTGGAGGCTTTATATAAGCCTTAGATTCAACCCATTAGTTTCCTTGTTGAAGATGTTTTCCTACTTGGTTTAGAATTCCTTCTTTATCTTGAACTTCCTTTCCTAATGGTGTTTTGAATGCAGTGCGATATGCCCAAAGTGCGTCATCTAGTCTTAATGACCAATCCCTCCTTGAGGGATTTATAACTTTCTCGAGTATTCCCTTCAACTCCCGGTTGGAAATTTCTGCTTGCCCGTTGGTTTGTGGGTGATATGCCGTGGCGATCTTGTGTGATATGCCGAAGCGTTGCAACATCTTGGCAATTAGTCTATTGTCAAAATGCTTGCCCCGTCGATAATTGCTCTCGGCATCCCAAACCGTAAATATGTTTTTCTGCGAGAATCGTTGCACGGTCTTGGAATCATCGTTGGGAACTGCAGCTGCCTCTACCCATTTAGACACATAGTCGACGGCGAGTAAGATGTAGAGGTTGCCGAATGACGATGGGAAAGGTCCCATAAAATCGATCCCCATACATCGAATGTTCTACCTCGATGATGTTCGAGTGGCATCTCATGTCGTCTAGAGATATTGCCCGTCCTCCGCAACGATCACATTGCTTGTAAAAGTCTTGGGCATCTTTGTACAATGTTGGCCAATACAAACCGGATTGCAAGACTTTGGCATGATACGAGTTCCTCCAAAATGTCCTCCATAGGGTGAAGAATGGCATTGTCGGAGTACATTCTGTTGCTCTTCTTGAGGACACATCGGCGTATAACCCGATCTGCACATTGTTTAAACAAAAGAGGCTCGTCCCAAAAGTAATGCTTAGCATCATGGCGGAACCGCTTCTTCCCTTGGTGAGTAATGCCATACGGAAAAATACCACAAACAAGGAAGTTAACTAAATCTGCGTGCGGTATTGCCGAGGCATGTCTTTGCCGTAGTGTCTGCTCCCAAAATTGCCGAGGCGTGTGCGTCAAAGACTGCTGCGGCGTCGAGAGTTGCCGAGGCGTGTGCATCCATGGTTGCCGAGGCGTCATGGGCTGCCGAGGCGTTGAGGGTTGCCGAGGCAATTAGAATTTGTTCATCCGGGAATGCATCGATATCTCTAGATCCGCGTCCTCCTCCCTATTGCGTTCCAAACGTGATAAGTGATCGCCACTTGATTTTCTGTTCCTTTCTGTCCTTAATTTCAATATCAAATTCTTGTAAAAGTAATATCCAACGAATCAAACGAGGTTTAGCATCCTTTTTAGCAAATAAGTATTTGATTGCCGAATGGTCCGTATGAACAATTACCTTTGTACCAATTAAATAGGATCGAACTTGTCAAATGCGAAAACTACAGCTAGTAACTCTTTCTCCGTTGTTGTGTAATTCACTTGAGCATCGTTAAGAGTTTTACTAGCGTAGTATATCACATGGAATGTCTTACCTGTGCGTTGGCCTAGGACTGCTCCTACTACCGCGAAATCACTTGCATCACACATGAGCTCAAAAGGTAGCGTCAATCTGTGGAACGACAATGGGTGCCGAGGCAAGCTTTTTCTTTAGGGTTTTGAATGCTTGGGTGCAAGAATCATCAAAATCGAAGACTTTATCCTGTTCAAGCAGACATACACAAGGGTTTAGTGATTTTAGAAAAATTATGAATGAACCTCCCGTAAAAAACCTGCATGTCCGAGAAAACTTTCGAATTCCTTTAACCGAAATTGGTGGGGTAATCTCTCGATCACGTCCACCTTGGCTTTGTCTACTTCAATTCCCTTGGATGAAATCTTGTGGCGAGCACTATTCCTTCATCTACCATAAAGTGGCATTTCTCCCAATTGAGGACTAAATGCTTTCTTCGCATCTTGCCAACACCCTCTCTAAATTGCCGAGACAGCCGTCGAAGTCATTACCAAAACCGAAAAATCATCCATGAAGATCTCAAGGAAGTCTTCGACCATGTCCGAAAAGAGCGCCATCATACATCTTTGGAAGGTTGCCGGGCGTTACATAATCCAAACGGCATCCTTCGGAAGGCATAAGTACCGTAGGGGCATGTGAAGGTTGTCTTTTCTTGATCTTCTCGGTGCTATGGCAATCTGATTGTAACCTGAATAACCATCAAGAAAACAAATAAAAGGGTTTACCCGCAAGACGGTCAAGCATTTGATCAATAAAGGGTAATGGGAAGTGATCTTTCCTAGTGGCTTTGTTTAGCTTTCGATAGTCCATACAAACCCTCCAACCGGTCACAGTCTGGTTGGGATAAGTTCATTATTTTCATTGCTTACCACTGTTATACCTCCCTTTTTCGCACACATTGTACCGACTTACCCACATTTACTATCGGAGATAGGGTATATAATGCCGGCGTCAAGCCACTTGATGATTTCTTTCATTACAACCCCTTTCATGGCATGATTCAGTCTCCTCCGGGCCTCAATTGAAGGTTTGTGATCATCTTCCAACAAGATCTTGTGCATGCACACCGCCGGGCTAATTCCCTTCAAGTCGGCAATTGTCCACCCTATTGCCTTTTTATGTAGTTTCAACATGTTGATCAGCTTCTTTTCCTCGCTCAGGCTGTAACTTAGAAGAAATAATTACAGGTAATGTATTATCAGTCCCTAAGTATACATATTTCATTTGCTCGCAATTGTTTCAACTCAAGAATTGGTGGATTTTCGATGAGGGTTTTTCGATCTTACCTTCCTTACCCGAGTAGTCCAGTGGTTCAAAGTATGTACCGGGTCGATTGACTAGCCAATTTGCCTCTTCTTCGGCTGTTCCTCATTGACCGGTTCTTCATACTCCTCAAGTTCCTCTTGATCGGCAATGTAGTTGCCGAGGCAACTAAATTCCTCATCGGTTAAATTCTGCCGTGGCATGAAGTAGTTGGCATTCTTCGGATCATCGGCTTGCCTTAGTGTTTGGAACACATTTAGTTTTACTCGCTGGTCATTCACCCTCATTGTGAGTTATCCCTTTTCAACGCCGATCAAGGTTCTCCCCATCCGCTAGGAATGGTCTCCCGAGAATGATAGGTGCATGCTCATCCGCTTCACAATCCAAAACAATAAAGTCAGCGGGAAAAATGAATTTATCAACTTTTACCAAGATGTCCTCGATTTTTCCCTCGGATGCACATAGGATCTGGCTTATTTAGCCGCAAAGATAATCATGTTGTAGGTCTTGCCTTCCCGATTCCTAGTTTCTGAAAAACCGATTTAGGCATCAAGTTTATGCTAGCCCCTAGGTCGCATAGTGCTTTCCCGACATAGTGATTTCCAATAGAACAGGGTATTGTGAAACTTCCGGGATCCTTCAACTTGGGCGGCATGCGATTGTGCAACATTGCCATGCATCCTCTGTCATCGCGGCAATCTGTTTCAAACTCTCTAGCCTTGTTCTCTTGGACACAATGTCTTTAAGAAACTTGGCATAGTTTGGCATTTGTTCAATTGCTTCCACCAATGGCAAGTTGATGTGGACTTGCTTTAGGATATCAAGAAACTTCTTGAATTGGTATTCTTGCTTTTGTCGCTTCAATCTTTGTGGGAATGGTGGTGGAAGTCGGATATCTTCTATCCTTTCATTGGTTTGAAACCTGATTGACGGCATTGCCGGGACATCTGGAGTTGCCGATGCGTTATCAACTGGGGTTGCTGAGGCATGCTTATCACAAGACGCCGAGGCGTCATCGGTTGTCGAGGCATGTTTATTGCGGTTGCCGCGCGCAATTCCTGGTTCAGCATCTGAGACTTTGCCGCTAGGTTCGTCTTGATCTTTTTGTGGAGTTTTGTTTGACGAGCGGGTTTGAACCTCTCTAAGTTGTTGGCCACTTCTGGTGGTGATTGCCTTACATTGCTCATGGCCAGTTCCTCTTGCGACTTCAGTATCGCTAGGTAAACCTCCTTGTGGTCTAGTGTTCAGATTTTGAGCAAATTGTCCGACTTGATTTTCCAATGATTTGATTGCCGCCTCTTGGTTCTGCAATCTCATCTCGGTCCTGTTAATAAAAGCATCAGTTCTTTTTATGAAATTACTATTCTCAGCCATATAAGATTCATTTTCATCATAAAAGCATTTAGAGAATTTTCCAAAGAACTAGATGTTGTCGGTTGTTGCTTGCGGCATCCGCTTGCCGTGGCATATTCTCACCGGAATCCCGATGCTTGTGCATTCTGATTGTTCTGGTTTAGAGCATTGTTGGGATTACTCCATGAAAAATTCGGTGCTTCTTCCAAGCGGGATTGTATGTATTTGACATCATGTTGTTGCCCCGATTGTAATTCCCCACATAGAAGCTGGATTCTGCATACATTCAGAAGAATTATGGTTATCACCACATAACTCACAAAAAGAATCCATTACCTTGACTTCATGTGTGTTGTTTGGTTTTTGCATGTTCTGGACCATCTTGGTTAAAGCGGCCAATTGTGCGAAATTGAATCGATGATCCTAGTTCATGTATTGTGGCTTGGCGCCTAACTCCTCCTCTTCTAGTAGATGGGAATTGATAATCATTCTTGGCCAGCCTATTTAAAATTTGCATTGCTTCTTCCGGTGACTTATCTAGGAGTATGCCGTTCACGAGGCGTCTAGCATCATCCTTGTTGGTGTATTCACGGTATTGTAAAACATTGTCACTTGAGTCCACACCGAATCCGTGTAGAGGGCATTTGTGTAGAAGTTCTCTATATCGCTCCCAAGCCTCGTACATGGATTCATCATCCGCTGCCGAAAAAAAGTAATGTCGTTCGAAGCTTATCGATTAAATTTGTAGGATTAAATCTAGCAAGGAAATCACGACAAAGATCAGTCCAAGATGCTATGGATCCGGCAGAATGCTATTTAGCCATGCTTTCGCCTATCCCTCAAAGAATAGGGGAATAATCTTAATCGTAAGACATCGGGGGTGACTCCGTGTATCTTGAACGAGTTGCAAATCTCGAGGAAAGATTTCAGATGTTGTCGTGCATCTTCGATTCTTGAGCCGCCAAATTGACCTATTGTGTTGATCATATTAAACATTACCGGTTTCAACTCAAAGTGGTCGGCTTCAATTTCGGTGCGACAACTCCTCGGTTAAGTCCATCAAGATCTTCTTCAAGATAGTCTCGAATAGTTCTGTTTCGCAAGAATCACTCCTCCTCCCGCTCGAACATCTTGATTAATATTTCCGTCTTGATTTGCCATTGCTTCTCTTATCCTTCGCCTAAGTCTTTGTAAGGTTCGTTCGATTTACGGATCAAAGGGATATTCTCGTGAAGTCGGTCTCGCCGGTCATATACCAATGCAAAACCAAAGTTTGTTAGCCCTTTGAATTTTAAACAAGAAAAATAAAAAGAAAGTGCAAGAAAGTAAAAACAAAGTCGTTATTGCCAATCCCGCAAACGGCGCCAAAAACTTGTTGCGCGTAATAAGTGCTACGCAATTGTGCAAGTATACACGTCGCAAGTTATAGTATAAAAGATATCGTCTCCACAGGGATTGGTGCCACTTCAAGAATCTAGTCTCTTGCACTGTAAAAAGTAAAAACACAAGTAAAGGATTATCGAAGTTTAACTAATTACTAATCTAGAAAGCAATAAAATAAAATAAAAGATGAATTCAATTGAGAGAGATAGGCTAGGTTATCGTGAGTTGAGGTGTGATAGCCGATTGGATTGTCTTGGTAAAAGAGTGCATGGGCAACTCAGTTGCCGTGGCGACTTGCACAACGGGGTTGCCTTGGCAACTAATTGATGGTTGCTTGGGCGACTAGTTGGGCAACTACTTGGGCGACTGGGCAACAACTTCAAGGTTCGGCGGAGCGTTCTTCAATGGTTTCTTCTTATCCCTAAGTCGAAACTCTAGCTACTTGTGCATGCCTTGATAATACATCCCTGCGTGAATCAAGGGTGAACAACAACCAATCTTGCGCTCCTCTTAGCCGTTGAAATCCTTAACTTATTCCTAAGCCGGATTAATCTTCACCATCATTGGATTGCATAAAGATCATATTCATTCGTTTCTTGAATCTAACTCTCCCGATATTAGATAAATGGATGAAATCACGAGATCCTCTCCCAATTCACTCGCAAACAATAATAAGAATCAAGAATGAATAAACCTTGAAATAGAAAAGTGCAAACTCTTATTACCTAAACAAAAACCAATAGTTTCTCACAACCACAAAACACAATAACCATAGCCAAGTAAATTTAGTTCATGGCTAGGTTCCAAAGAAACACAAGATAATTAATCACTAGCATGAACCCAATCGAACAAAGATGAAGGAAGAGGCTTGTCGAAATCCTCCTTGCCCTTGATGCTTGTCGAAAATTCTCTCCTCTTGCCCTACTTGGACTTGCCGAAATTTCCCTCTTGCTCTCCCCTTGAATTGTCGAAATCTCTTGCTATTTATAGGGCTAGGCCAAAGTCCTTCTTTGAGGAGGAGTTTGAGTTGGAATTAAATTATCTTTAAAGAATATAATTCTTTATTATAATTTTATTCCTATTAGAACTTCTCCTATCCACTTGGAATTTAATTCTTCTTTAATCTCTGCATGGCAATCAAATTCCTTTGGGCTTGGACCTTGCTCCATGTCATCTTGGGCTTGTAAAATCATGAATTTCGACATCCATATTGCTTTTGGTCTTTGTCGACAAATGCCATGGCAACTGGCTCGGCGTCTCCTTCATGCACTGCCCTGGCAACTAGCTCGGCATATCCTTCATGCATTGCCCTGGCAACTAGCTCGGCATTGCTTTGGCAAGTGATCCTGCACATACACACAAAAACACACCAAAGCAGCATCTATTTCCACAAAAATCACCAAGTTATGTAATCAAGCTCAACGATTGAAGGAAACATGGATTAATGCATGAATGGCTAACTATGCAACTAATATGAGCCTAAGTCTAACAATAATATGAGTAAAAAGGGTAAGAAAAATAGTACTTTTGAACACTTATCACAAATCATTCTGGCCTTTTCAGCGCAGTGTAAGCTTGCCCCATCTCCCCTATTTTCCACTGCTAAGATTAAATCTCGTGTTAGGACTCTCTCACTAACCAAACTCTTAATCTCTTCCATCAACGGCCTACACTTCCTCGTGGAATGCCCAAGTGCCCCTATATGGAATTCACAAGTACTATCCGGGTCAAAACTAGGGGCAAATAAGTTAGGCGCAACCTTTATCGGCTTAAGAGTGAGGTACTGACCTTCAACGAGATGCGAAAATGGTCAAAAATAGGCACCCCAAATATCTCAAGATTCGCGCTTGTTCGAGGTTTTTTTTTGTGGCGACTCTAAAGGATCAACAAGCCTTTTTCTCTTATGATTACGAGAGCTTTAGAAGTGGCACTCATTTATCTATTTGTCTTTTTCTGCTTCCTAACTGGTTTGGCCTATAGGCTTATGCTCCAATATTCTTGTCTGAATCTCATATCCAATCTTTTCTCTGATCGTCATAAAATCCTCAAAATTACCTCTTGATCTCTCAAGCATTATATCAAAGAAGAGTGGGGGAAGAGTCGTATAAAACAGTGGAGTCATTTCCTCTTCAACTATAGGAAGCTATACTTGGGCTGCTAAACTCTGCCACCTTAAAGCGTATACCTTAAAACTCTCATCTAGTCTCATCTTCAAGCCTTGGAGAAACCGACGACTTGGTGTTAGGTTCAGAGCATACCTATATTGCTCCAAAAAAACATTAGCTACCATGACCAGATTCTGTGTTTGCTCAGTCGATTATACCTGTAATACCTCAAAATTTACAGTACTATTTAAGGGTCATTTAGTACTAAGATAAGGGCTTAAAAGCTAACTTAGTGACTAAAATGACAAAAATGCAAAAGTTATGATTTCTTTAATTATGGATTCTAGAGAAGGAATTTATGAGAATTAAGAGTACCATGAGATAGAGGATAAGAAAATTAGGGTACTCGCAAAGTTTGGTAATAATCCAAGGAAAATTGGAATGGGAATTTAAGGTTAAAGTTTAGTGACCAAAATGATAAGTTTTCAAAACTTGTATGGTACAAGTCGAATTATGAAAAGTTGAAGGATCAGAGTTGTAATTTCCCAAAAGTTAGATGTTTTATTTCATAAATAGATAGAGTACCTATTGATGTGGACCGAATGTGGAATTACTGGTTTGATCCGATATTTCAAATATTGGGAAATCACAGTCAAAGTTTAAGTGGAATTCGGATACCCGGATCGAACTGAAAAATTATGAAATTTTACCAATTGATAGAGAAATGTTTTATGCAAAACTCTCGAAATTTGAGTTTGGTTATCAGAAGTGTTTTCTTGGGTTACATTATTTTAACCGAAGGGATCCACGTCGACCCTAAAAAGATACAATCTATTATGGAAGGGAAGGTCACATGTCAGTACTTTAGATTGATAAAAAAGAATCAGTCTGAGTTAATATTATTCATATGGATAGCCGATTAAGAAATATTAAGAGAAATTGTATCCGATAAAGATTTCGAGTAATTATCGGTATATTTAGATTGAGTCAAAATTTTAAGTTTGATTTCATAAATATAGAATATTTTATTTGATAATATTATCTATTTTTCAGATATGGAAATAAGGAATTTTTAGAATTTATTTGATAGTCCGGTGAAGGGGAAATCGCAGTAGAAGTAGTAAGTGAATATCAGGAAATCAGATCGAATCGAAATTTCAGAGGTTGTTCCATAAGTCACGGAAAATTCATAAAATATTATTTTATGAATAAATTATTAATTGGTTGATTGTGATCTAACTAGAATAGTTGGATTTTTACAAAATGACAAAATTAGTGATTTAAGTGACTAGTTTTGCTAATTTGGTAATTTGGTCAATTTTGAAATATTTTGAAAGTACCATGGGCAATATGGTAATTTCCCATGTGAAAAACATTACTCTAGCTTGGTTAGAGTTGAATGGTATTTGGTTGGAATTGAACTAGAATGACAACTTATAAATTATGATTCAGTTGCAGGTTAATTTTGAAATAAGGATTAAATTGAATAAAAAAATCAATTTATCAATACATGTGGCATAAATTAATAAAATATGAACAAACATATGTTCATCTTTTCTCCTTCATTTCGAAAACACAATGGGAGAAAGGGGAAATTTTACACAATTTTCCTAGACAATTTTGAAGGCTCTCGAACAAGGTTCAAGGTATGTTTTTGGTAGAAAGATGATCTATTTTCAATTTCTCTTTCATTTGATAGTAATTTTATCAAGAGTTGTGAAGATTTGATTATGTTCTTGAAGAGAGAGAAAATAGGGTTTCATGTTCCATGTTTAGATTGAAGCTTGATTTATGCAAAGCTAGTGCTGTAGAGATGAAATCAAGCTTAGATTGTGATTAGTTTCATGTTTAAGGTTAAAAACCCTAACCCTAGAATTTGGTATTTTATTTAAGGTTTTGAAATTGATGATGAAGATGAAAGATTGAAGATATTAGAAGCTTGATTTTGATGTTAGAATGAAAAATCCTCAACTAGTCCTTTAAGTAACCATTTCGGCATACATGAGGAGATTTGGAGAAATATTGTGAAAATTATCCTAGTGATGGATTTGAAGAGATTATGAACTTAGAAGCTTGATTATAGCTTTTGGACTAAAATAAAGTCCTTGAAAAGTTTAGACGCCCAGTTCGGCTTGAAGGAAGAAATTGAGGTTTTAAGTGTTAATTCTTGAAATGAAGATTAGTATAAAAAATTTACAAGTCTGAAAATCAATGTAAATCAATTAGTAACATCTTTAATGTGTATTTGAATATCGAATATACGTTGAGGGTGTTACAATACCATACTACATAGAAGTAATAGATCAACGATTTTTCATCCTCTAAGTAATCATCTATATTTCTACAAAACATAGTCAAATGAATCTTGAGGCAGCTGGTACCATCATATTTCTCGAAGCGAAGAATCTTGAAATCTAATGGAATGACCAGATCAGGAACTAGGCAAAGCTCTCTTGCGCTGAAAGTATCGTTTATTTATCTTTCCTTGATCTCTTTCTCGAGTCTATCTTCTAATTGCTCAAATCTTTATTTTTTAGTTTTTTTAATTCTTTCGTCCATGACAAAGCTTTAACTGGTTCCCGGATTACTGCCATCAAACCCTAAGAATTTTATTATCGATCGATGAAAAAATGTTGTAAATGAATAAAAAGTAGAAAGATAATTAATATATGCAATAATGAATACGAATGAAGTGTTGATTCGCAAATAGCCCTTGTCGCGACCATTTTTTTTGAAATCGAGAAGTGTAAAATAGCCTGACGATCGATCTTTTATAAAATTAAGGTTTCCTGGCCATTTTTAATTTAATCTTGAAAATTTAGGTTTCTTCGTATTAAATCGAATTTTCCTTTATTTACCCTTTAAAAACATTTTGGAGTTACCACCGATCACTTCGAGGTAGACCGGACACCGAAAAAACAAACCATAGATTCTGTCTTAAAAATTGGGTTCGAGAGTTGGTTACGTGCAGGGAAGGGTTAGCACCCCTACAAACGTCCGTTATCGGTACCTTTAATTTTACATGGCATTTTGGCATTTCGAATAATTATTTGAATTTAATTTATTCATAATTATTAACTGAATTTAAAGTCCGAATGCAAATATCCTTTTTATAAGGAAATTCATTTTATTCGAATACGAGATTAAAAGCACCCCATTAAGTGGCACCCATATTCGTATTTAAAAATGAATTTTCAACATAAAAGGTTTTAATGAATGTCCATTTATTGTCTTGTTAATTTTAAGTATTATTTCTAAAAAGGCTCTAATCAATTAGTTATTTAAAACTATGAATATTAATTAATTTAATGGCTTTTATGAGAAAATGCCAATTTCTTGAACACCTTCCATATATTTAAAGCCTTTAAACTAATCATATTCCTAATTAATTAATCTTTCTATTTAATTAAAGTTATAGTCCTAGTTAGGGCTCTAACAATTTATTATTCAATATTATAAGTAAAAATGTATATCGAATATACACCTTTATGACCAAGGCTGAGATAACACCCCATTGTAAACAATGGAACACCATCCAGATTTGAACCTCAAAGATTCTATTCGATATACATTTAGTTAACTACAATGTATTAATTTTAAATGTTAATAAAGAACTAAATTAATATTCAATTATAAGTGTAAATATATTAAATATATTCATTAAAATCCATGTTGAGATAACACCCCATTGTAAACAGTAGAACACCATCCAAATTAGGATTTTAAATTTTATATTTAATATATTTTTAATTACTACAATTATCTTACCTAATTCAATTATTAAAATCCTAATTAGAGAAACCTAGGTTAAAGGCTCTAGCAAATTAATTAAACTAGGTGTATTTAATTGTCTAACACATAAAACTATATGCTCAATTTAAAATGTGCATCAAACATATAAATTAATTTCATTTAATTACATAAATAAATAAATAATGACTAAATTAAAAAATATTGAACATTAAAACTGATTTTATTAATTATGGTAACTAAATTGAAAAGATACTGAACTTTAATGCCCAATTAAAAAGACCCAAAGTGACCAAATTGAAACATTACAAACTTAGGGATTCAATTATGGGGTATGTGGACTAAATTGAATCAATTGAAAAGCTTCGGGATCAATTCAAAGAGAATTAAGGTCAGAATTGAAAATCATTCCAAAGTTTGGAGATATAAACTCTTTTCCCTAAAAAATTCCATTTTCTTCATTTCATCATATCTCTCTCTCTCATGGTTTACTCTCTCTCAAATTCTCTCTCTTAAACACACAAAACCCAGAAAAACCCCTCACCCAAGATCAAAATCACCCATATTTGGATGAAAACTCATCGAGTTAATCAAGAACTCAAATGAGTTTATCCTTTCTGGACGAAGCCCGCCGCACACGTCGCCACTCAATCTTGTGCCATCACACTCTGGCGGCCTTCAGGTGTTCGTCGACCACTGAAATTCGAATCCCGGCCGCCACAGGCGTCGTCAGCCGCCAAATAACAATTTTTGGCCACTGTTTGAGTTCCGACCGCCGTGGGGCAATTTTCGGCCACCGCAGGGAGATTTCCGGCCACCATCCGCTGCCGTTGCCGAAACCCTAGAACCCCCTAAAAAATCCTTTTCAAATCTAAACCATAAACTAGGCCCGGTTCATCGAAACCACCATTCTCCGACCAACCTAAGCCTAAACTACCCAACCTGAACCCTCTTCAACTCCGGTCGAACCCCTAAAACACTCCGACCACCATGAAACTTTCGATCTCACTTTCATTTACAATTTATATTTTATTTGTTTTTTCTTTTAAAAAAACAAACTAATATATTTTTCCTTTATTTTGCAGGATTCGAAGAAGGCTACATTCTCGGCGACGAGTTTTCAGTGACCGACGGACTTCCCGGTGGTGACCACTCGGCTACTGTGCCGGCTCAGTTTTCAACGACCGGTGACATTCTCGAGGGTAAAATATTCTCTCTCCTCCTTTAGTATTTATTATTATTATTATTTATGGTTTTTAACTAATGGTTAATGATTGTGATTAATGACTTCTGACACACTCTCTCTTACCTATTTATAGGTGGGTTGATGGCTGACGTCACCAGTATGCCAAATGGATCCAGATCAAAGAAGGAAAACCATTATCCGGGTGAAGTTTTTTGGACCAATGTTAGTATGACACGTGTCCTTTCTGATTAAAATTTGGGTAGGAAAGTTTGGGTTTGTGTTTGTTGGGTTGGTAGTGAACTGTAATTAGGCTAGTTTGGGCGGGAAAGGCAGATGTAAATTTAGAACTTGGGCTTTTGGTTTGGGTTTTGGATTTTTAGATTGTAATTGGACATTTGGGCATTTTATTTGTAACTGGACATTAATTGGACTATTTGGATATTATTTATGGTTTATTTATTTATTATTTTTTATTATATTTATATATTAGCCCGTCAAAATTCGGGTATAACAGCCTTCTAGGAAGACCTCTATCAAGAAAAGATGTTTGAATACAATGACTGATAATATTCTACATGCCTTTATCAACCATTCTTCCTTGCGTCTTGTCTTCGTGAAACAAAATATGCACTTTGTGCTTTAGTTTTGTCTCTATTTGCTTCCGCTTAGACTTTCTTCAAACTATAGTATTATCAATATTTTTACATTTCAGAGCGTCTTTCTCATTATAAAGATTTCCTATTATGGGACAATCTTGAAACCAACACTTATGATATGCAATATTAAAATGAAATGAATGCAACAAGGTATTGGTCGCAAAGTGCTCATCGTAGAAAGACTTTCATTGAACAAAAAGGTTTGTTACATCATGTATTACTCTTCTAAGTTTTACAGATACTGATGAGCCCTAACCCCTAACTTTTTGACTTCATCCAACAAACGAGCCAATTTTCCTCCGTTGTCCAGTTTCAGATCAATATTTTGACTTAACGACATTGTTGTATCGGCCAAGTCTGCCACTTGCTGAGCCACTTTGCGCTCTTGAGTAACAACAACCTTCATTTCATTGTTCCTCTCTTGTATTTCTCATCTAGCCTCTCACAACTTAGAAGATACTTCTATAGCGTTTTCATATGAAACTTGCTTGATAGCTTCGACACGAATTTCGCACATTTGTAAAGAATTTTTAAGTTTATCCATTTACTCTTTAAGCTTTGTATTTTACAATTGAAGGGTATTGGATTTGTCCTTACAATGTTGTATACTTGTATTCAAAACCTTTTTCGCGACTAGGCAATCTTGTAGCTCACCCTTGAGAATGTCACATCGACTTTTAGCCTTTTTCAAATTTTGTGACAATAACCTAGTTTGATTTTCACTTGTCCTGCTTCTCTTCTTCCAGTACTTTGAGTTATTCTTCAGCTGAATGACACCGTTCTACCATTCCTCAAAAGTATCTCCTGAACCAGCATTCCTGAACACGTAGTAAGGCTTCTGATAATTATCCAAAAAATTTGTCAGTTTCTTGCTCAGATCATCTCTTTCTTTCCTGAGCTTGTTTGCTTGAGTGTCACATTCAAACGAGTGCCCATTCTTTTGAGTACTTCCATCCTTAGCCTCAGATTATACTAAGCGACCTACTATTGTACTAGGTTGACCCCTTATTACGAATTCCCATTTTTCAAGCTCTAAAAGAGCTCGAACTCGTCGTTTAAAGGAGATGTAATTCTCGATGGTATGCCCTTAAATTCTGGGATGATACTCAAAACGAGCATTAATGTCATACCAATCTGGATAAAGGGGTTGCATGGGTGTTAAAAAGATCAGACTCGCCAACTAGGCTTCAAACAGCTGAGGATACAGCCCCTCATATGATATGGGTATCAGATCGAAAAGAAGACCTTTAACTTTTGCCTTTTGACCATCAGTCGAGAAGTAGACAGTGGGATTCAAACCTTTCCCTGGGTACTGACCCTTCTTTAATTTTATATCTCGAGTGATTGTTGTCTCATTGTAGAATCTGGGTCTTTCGTCTTCAAAACCCAACACTCCCATCTTGATAAGGTCTTGAACTTTGTTCTTTAAAGCACCACAAACCCGAACTTCCTAAGTGATAACTACATCTGGAACGAATGTTGTAAACTTTTGGGTAAGGAAGTTCCTTTGGCACAGATTGAATCGGGGTAATGAGATTCCTTTCAACCAGCATCAAGAGTAACTTGATGTATCTCATAGGAATCAAAATGTGCTTCTTCACATAACTTACTTTTCGGGCAACTTTCCTGGAGCTCGACCTAGATATTCCTCTTACTAGTTTATTGATGTGGATCACGAATGGGTTTGATCTATGGTACTTGTTGGAGTTGCCTCGATCAGGGGTAGAGCTTTGGCCATCAGCCTTCACGTTCTGATTTTTGACCAAATCTTCTTTTAATTCGACAACCCTTTTTCTCTTAGCCATGACGGTCATTAGGTTCATCATCCCATCCATCTGATTCTTCAATTATTGCATCTCAATTTGTTCGCCACTAGAACGAATATCGTCTGCCATGTCTGATTCAAAGCCTTCGGATGCGCCACCCTCTTTAATCTCTAGTGTACCTTTAGGACAACGCCCGAAACTTGTCTGTTCCATCTAATCATGAGACCTTTTTTCCAATATGATCGCCTTTTACAGTGATGATCACTTACGCAATTAATACCTTTATTTTATGCCATAAGGGTGCAATGCAAAGCAAATTTAAAGAAAAACAATAACAAAAGAAAATTGTGTCAGTATAGTGAAATAATCAAATAAATAAAGCTAAATAAATTAAACGGCAAACAACAAACAAGAAGATAAATTAAATCATGAAATTAAAACAAGCATAAATAATCAACAAACAAAAACACGGATAAACAATCGATGTCTAAACAGGGTTACTACTAAATGGGCAGAGTTTCAGCATGACTCTAAAGGGTGGGCTCTTACGGTCCATTATATGTGATTTGGATCTAAAGTAAAAGGTATCTGAACTGTCACTAGGACATCGATTTGGGAGGATACGAGCCCTTATACCATACGGGGCGTGAACCCCACAAAATATAAGGATCGAATCACGGAAGTGAATTACCATCACTCCCACTTAACAGGGACAGAGAGCCCGAAAAAAAAGCTCATGCATGAATGACAATATATATCAAACACCGAATAAATAAAACGGTAAAATGATCAAGGTTAAGGATTAAAAATTAAATTAAACCGAATTTAAAATTTTCTTAATAATTACGATACGAACCCAATTAAGGCTTGGCTCTTTTTTATAAAAATAAAAATTTATCCCCAGCAGAGTCGTCATGCTATAGTGACTAATTTTTGCTTAAAAATAAGTTTCCCACCTTTGTTGAAAATTTTGATTTAAGGGGGAATTCTTAAAAAAAGGCTCGTATTTTAAAAACAGACTTGGGAGTCGCCACCGGTCACTTGGATTAGATAGACCGGACACCGATAAAACTAAAATAAGAGATTTTAAGTTCGGGAGTGGGTTACGTGTGGGGAAGGGTTCGCACTCCCACCACGTCCGGAAATTGGTACCTAAGGGTTCGTATCACATTTATTAAGAAAAAGTGAAATTCGATTTAATTTAATTTTAACCCCTAATATGCATGAATGCATGGTCATACAAATCGATCAACCTAACTCGCAACCCACGATAACCAAAGGAGAAGATGCCCGAAGACCCGAGATGACACTCCCACTTGGATATCGAGGCCTCGAGTACTAAACTAGACTATTGCAATAAATTGAATATGGCAATTAATTATACATGAACAAAATACGAATGCTAACATAAGCAAAGTAACATAAAATAAATAAGGAACAATTATATATAATATATAAATATAGTAAAACTACAAACAATATAGTATATAATAAAGTATACATGCCTATATATAAGTATAAAAACAGTATGTACATAGAACTATATAGATATAATACAATAATATATAAACTATATTATATATAAAAACCATATAAAACCATTTATACATCAAATTCCAAAACGCCAGTATACATATATAATACGGTAAAGTAAATATATGATAAAATATAGATATGTAAAGATGTAGTTATGTCAAAAAAGTCATGTCAATAAATATAAACACATCATATAAAAATAAATCAAAGCAATTAATATGAACATACCATATAAAAAAACTAACATAATAATAAGGTTAAAAGTTAATAACAATGATAAGATTTACCAACTATAAATGTAATGGACATGGAACTTAACTAAAATAATAAGATATAAAGGCATAAAAATAAAAGAGGTATCATAAATATAACATGCTTAATATAGTACATATATATATATATAAGCAAAGAAACATACCATATACATACATATAACGTAATATATATACATAACAAAGAAGCATACCATATATAAAACATATATATATATATATAACGTAGTATATAGCAAAGAAACATACCATATAAAACGTATCATATAAATTTAAAACTAAATAATTAATTAGAACAAGAAACGATGACTGAAATAGAAATGATTAATAATAAAAAGGAACGAAATGAGTAATTAACCCATTAGTTTTGGGCTTAATCAAATTGATGGGATGAATTTGAAAAGCTTGGAAAACGTGTAGAGATTGCGAAAAGCACTTGGAAGAGACGGAAGGATTTAAATGGTGTAATAAACCCATTTTTAAAACATGGTATTAAATCCAAAAAACAAAAATCTATTTTCATTTTTTTCGTTTCCTTTGAAAAGAGATCAAAAGGCCTCCTAAATTTTTTCTGAAATATTCATATGGTGTTCAATAAGAACTCAGAATTTGGCATCCTTTTGTTGTGTCGCCCACCGTTCATTGGCACCGACAAAACCCAAAATAACTCTAAAGTTTCATTTTTTCTTTCTAAAATCATATCCAACCTTTATTTTTACAAAAAAAATTCAGTTTCTCTAGATCTAAAAAAACGAAGCTTTGAGACTCTATTTTTTAAGAAAAAAATAGATTTTGAAAACTCTTTTTTAAAAACCTAAAACGTTTTAAATCCCCAATCAGAGAAAAAAAACTCGAAAAGAACAAGACGCGATGGTGTTATTTATTGACAACACCCACCTCTGTCGTCGTCACCACGACAGCCTGAGACCAAAACCAGGTAAGAACCCTAAATTCCTTTTATTTTTTCCGAAAAGAATAGTAAAAAAGCAATAAAATACCTCTGAAATATGCTCTTTTTTGTTTTATATTGATTAGAAATTGAGTACAATGATCTTTTTTACATCTTTATATCTAGATCTATTTGTTTATATTCATAAGCAACATTTAATGGATACACTGTAGTTGACATTTGGCTGACATTCTCCTTCTTTTTTATGATTTTTTATCAGCTCGGTGGTTGGGAGAGAGCCGGTGGCAGTGCGATCTCCGGAGGTGGCACCACATGGACGAAAAAGATAAAGTGGTGCAGGCA
Organism: Hibiscus mutabilis; assembly: GCA_019671005.1. Taxonomy (NCBI): domain Eukaryota; kingdom Viridiplantae; phylum Streptophyta; class Magnoliopsida; order Malvales; family Malvaceae; genus Hibiscus; species Hibiscus mutabilis. Next base: position 58,840,056 of record CM033726.1, read on the forward strand.
CGTGAGCGCATATGGGAGATAAAGCGTCGAGCGTGTGCTTCATGCGCCCGTGAAGTAGCTGAAAAGGCTCTCTCGGTTCTATCTAGACAGTTAGATCTAATCTAATCTAACGGTCAAATCTCGACTGCGTATCAGGGAAAGAGGATAATATCAGATATGGCTTTTAGGGTTTCTAATTTTAATTGCTGGGCCAAACGGGCCAATAAAAATGTTATAATTATTTTGGCTTGTAAATGGACTAAACATTTAATTTGATTGAGTTATTTCATATCTGTTTTTATTTTAATAACAAATATAATAATAATAAATAATAATAATAATAATAATAATAATAAACCTGGACAAAAATTATTGATTATCAGAGATAACTACATATTTAGTACCTCACCTATTCCCGCGTTCCTATTTTAGTACCCTACCTATTTTTCAACAAATGATACTTAACGTTATGTTTTTGTTCTGTTTTGGTACCCTGACCATTAAAAACAAACAGAGATTCCCCAAAACTTATGATTTTCTATCAATTTGGTCCAATCACTATCAATTTAATAATCATCTTAAATATTTGGGTTAAATTTGTAAATCCCCCATTTTATTTTTTCTTCTCCGAAATCCTAACCCCATTTTATTTCTTATTTTCAATCCAATCATCGCCAGCCTATTCTGTACTGCCTCTCCTCTCATCATCATGTTATAACTTACAACTCGTCTTTCAACTCGGTAATACTCTCCTTGGATTCATCTGTCTTAGTTTCTGGTTTCCCTTTGGGTGCTGAAGCTGGTTTTTGGAGCTTGAAAGGAATTGAAGCATGTTTCTTGAGGAACTTATAAAATGCCACCACAGTTGGATCAGTGTCCACAGTAATCTGCGTATTCCAGACATTTTCATTCAATCTTTTTTGCAAGGAGAATAATAACATTTAATGGGTGGATCGTTGATGTAGGCAGAATATACTACTCACAGGATCAAAACTCTTTTTCCCTGCTGGAAAGAACATAATTGTCAGGAACCCATCAGACTGCCAAAAAGAAATGAAGTTCCACTAAAGCTCAAGTGCAAAAATGGGGGATTTATAAGCTTGAGAACTGGAAGTAGGGATGGCAGACGGGTATAGTTTCGCGGATTTCGCACCGCACCCGCCCCAGTTAGGGTGGGGATGGGTATGAGTTTGGTGGGTACTGGGCGGGTGTGGATGTAAAAAGTTATACTCGTCGTGGGTAGTGGGTAGGTGATGGGTTTGAGACCTTACCCGCAACGTATCCGCCTGCCCCAATCCACCCACCCACTAACTACCCACCATATGAATTTTGGACCATTTATGTTTGTAGACTTTGATTATGTATTTTATTATGGTGTTTTATGTACTAAGATATTGGTTTGTTTTAAAATACACGTTAATCCTTAAATTTGTAGACATTGAATCAATTAATTAGTTTGAAAAAAATGTTGGTTTATAATCAAGCTTGTATTCATTGTTTAAGATCGAGCTTGAATTAACCAGGTTGTAATTTTGTAATATGTTTGATTAAGTAGAATTTATATAAGTGTAAATATGCTTTAGTTAAGATAACTATAGTTAATTAGTTAGATGTAGTTAAGTAGAATTTATACCGGTAAAAATGTGCTTTAGTTATGTAACACCCCCTTCCCCTATCTGTACACCGGATATGAGTCGGAAATGTTATGACTTCTTTATTCAAAGATCGAGGTAATTTAAAATTTTCAGAAAACTTCCCGATGGTCACCCATCCTAAAATTTCTCTAGCCCAAGCACGCTTAACTTTACTTAAAATCGACATAAATTATTTATTCAAGTTCTAATCATCAATCAATTATCTTAAAACCCATAACAACTTTAAAGGCCAATCTCAACTCGAATAAGTTTAGCAAGCATACATGCCACTATAAAAATTAACCTCAATTAGGATGTCATTACTGTGTTTACCTGTTGAGCTTTCCAATATTGATGCAATGCTTTTCTCCCTCTCATCTTGATTTACCTACGTACACAATCAAACACACGCTAAGTACGAAACTTGATTTACCTAAATTCATTTAATAGTGAAATTACAATTTTGCCCTTTTTATCCAATGGTTGAGATTGATTTTATCATCAATCAAGGGTCAAGATTTAATCTTCCATTTCTATTTCCAAAATTACCCTTATAACTTTTTAAATATTTCAAAAATGCCATTGGGCCAAATGACCAATTTGCCCTCCAACTAGTTTATATTTACTAGTTTGCCATTCTTGTAAAAATTCAACTAAATCTAGTTGGAATCCAACCAAATACAATAAAATATTCATAAAATAATATTTTATGAATTTGTCCATGTCTTTTGAATCAGTCTCCAAAATTTCCATTCGATCCAATATACCGATAAATAATCCTTTACTCAGAAATAAACTGTAGGATTCATCTTGAATCAAAATAAAAATATTTCCAACACTTGGAAATGACTTTTATAACCTTTCTTTATCATATGGAAAAATTTCATAATTTTCCAGTTCGATCCGGGTATCCGAATTCCACTTAAACTTTAACTGCAATTTTTCCAATAATCGAAATATCAGATCGAACCAATAATTCCGCATTTGATTCACACCCTTAGGTGATCTTTTTATTTATGAAATAAAAACCCTTAACTTTTGGGAAATTACAACTTTAGTCCCCCAAACGTTTCCAAAGTTTATACTTTAGCCATAGAATTTCCAAAATTTACATTTTGGTCACTACCTCTTTAAACTTCAATTCTCATTCTAATTTTCCTTGGAATTCAACCAAATTTTAAGAATACCTTATTCAATTCACTATCTATCACATGAGACTTTAAACCTTAGAAATTTCCTTTCCAAAACCCATAATTAAAGAAATCCCAACTTTCGCATTTTTGTCATTTTAGTCACTAAGTTAGCTTTTAAGCTATTATCCTAGTACTAAATGACCCTTAATCAAATTAGTAAATTTTGGGGTATTACAGTTAAATTAGCGATCGTTAGTTAGTTGCTTATAGGCGAATACGGCTTGGGCGGTGGATGTCCAGTTGAGTAGTGGGTGTGAGGATGGATTTGAGAATGTACCCACGTGGGCAGCGGGTGTGAATTTAAAAATTGTACCCACCGTGGGTAGTGGGTAGGTGGTGGATATGAAAATTTTAGGTGGGTATGGGGAGGGGTATCCGCACCCGTCCCGCCCGTTTGCCATCCCTAACTAGAAGTGCGGATTTATGTTCATTTACCTTTTCCCCTGGATGTTCGTTTGTTGTCCCGTCCATTTTAGCAATAACCAGAGAGTCAATTCCGTGTAGATGTTTGGCAAGCTTGTTGTAGGTGGACTCGAGGGATTGGCAATGGCCACACCAAAGTGCATAGATCTGGTATTCAGAGCATTCGATGAAATAAGCACATTTAATGAAAGATAAAAGTAAAGTTTTTTTTTTCATATATGGTTCCAGCAATACCTCAAGAAGGACATCCTTTGACTCATCTACAACAATTTCATCCAAGTTATTGCCAATAACGTTTTTTACATCCCCATCATTCTCTTTCAAATAGAAGTGACAACCAAGTGCTTCTTTGATGTCGAAATTGGAGGTGAACTTGTTGGTAGAATTGTGATGGGTATTTTTGGAGATATTGTTCCAAGAACTGTTGACAACTTCTGTGCCCTCTGCACAGGCAACCTAAGCTTAGAATCCCATATCCAATCTTTGAATGCCTGACATTTTGTTTATTAGGTTTTCCCCCTCTTTTGCAGGGGAGAAAGGGTATGGCTACAAAGGATGCTCCTTCCACGTTCCATCGTATTATTAAAGATTTCATGATCCAGGATGTTGTACAGAATAGAGTGGCGATGATTGGATTGAGAAGAATAAATAAAATGGGGTTAGGGTTTTGGGGAAGAAGAAATAAAATGGGGATTTACAGTTTTAACCTAAATATTTAAGATGATTATTAAATTGATAGAGTTTGGACGATAGAAATGTATAAGTTTTGGGAACTAAAACTGTGATTATCTCAATTAAAAATAAGTCATGTCATCATCTCCGTTTGTTTTTAACGGTCAGAGTACCAAAAAAGAATAAAAACGTAACGTTATGTGTCATTTTGTCAAAAAAAATAGGTGGGGTAATAAAATAAGAACGCGGGAATAAGTGGAATACTAAATATGTAGTTATTCCTTATTTTTATTTATTTCTATATTTTTAAAGAAATGGCGAAAAGTTTTGTCTTCCTCATTTATGTATTTGGTTATAAATCAGCTTTTTTAAACATATATATATAATTTAATCATTCAATCAAAATTTCATTACAAAATATACGATTAAAGTAACTTGATATAATAACAATTTTAATCTTCAAAACATATATATTTTATTATTTTGGTTATAATTTAATAAATTTAATCATCTATATTAGGGATCATAATGAATCTGTTTCATTAATCTATCAATTCTCTCATAGCGAAATGAGTGTTTTTGTCTACAGGGACGGAGTCAAGATTGAATATCAGGAGGGGCCAAATTATTGAACTTAAAAATATAAAGGTTTATTAAGTATTTAAACTCAAAATTGAGTGACAAATAACAATGTCCAATTTATTTAATATTTAAATTTATAGGACCTAAAATATAATTAGACTAAAAAATTGTAAGTGACAAATTAAAATTTTAGAGTATTTATTTTAAAATATTCAAAAAATTTAATATTTAATATAAATTTTTAAAAATTTGAGTGACTAAATTAAAATTTTCAAAAAAATATAAAAAAAGATTTATTAAGAATTTTCAAATTGTTAGGTAGGAGTCAAGACCCGCTTAGGCCTTCATTATGCTCTGTTCCTGTTTGTCGAGCCATCTCGCCAATTTATTATTGAATTGATAAATAGTAACTTGGTTCAGTACACTAAATAAATAAAGAGAAAAACACAAAATAATTTAATAAATGTAAATTTGTTTAATATTTTGATACATTTAGTCATATTGACACTGGCCAACATTATCCAATCAATGACCAGGACATGTATAAGAGAGTAAGGCGTGCTGTGCTTTGACTACATGTTTGATTTGGGTTCTCCAAATAACAATTCATTCTAATTCATGCTTGAATTAAAAACCATATTCTAATAATAGCATTCGTAATCAAGTACGTGGCAAAATGCATATTAATATATATGGAATATAAAATTGTATATATATCATGGAGTATAAATAACTAATGTTGAAGTTTAGTTTTGTGATTGGGTTTTTCACTTTTAAGAGCTTTACCAAAGTAAACAGGAATTAAGAAAGGATAAAAGATTTCTCATTTTTATTATGGTGTAAAATAAGGTTATATATACAAATAAAGAATCAAGATACCTACTCTAACTAACAAAACGAATTCCTAATATTTAGAAGCTTAATACAGCTGTACATCCTAATAGCCCCCCTCAAGTTGGAGCATAAAAATTTTGTATGCCCAACTTGGAAATTAAACCCCGAAACATAGAAGTATGAAGAGTTTAGTAAAATAATCTGCAATCTGATTGTGAGTAGAAACTGGAAGAAGCTTCACAAGCCCTTGTTGCAACTTTTCTCGTATAAGATGGCAATCAATCTCGATGTGCTTTGTTCTCTCATGTTGACAAGGTTTTCTGCAATTTTTATTGCAGACAAATTATCACAGAATATATTTGCAGTAGAGAAGGTAAGCTGGAGGTCAGAAAGTAAATAAGTCAGCCACTGAATTTCACAAGTAACCGAGGCTAAGGCTCTATATTCAGCTTCACTAGATGAACGAGAGATTCTCTGCTGCTTCTTTGATTTCCAGGAAATCAAAGCAGTTCTTAAAAAACACAAAAACCAGTAGTAGATTTCCTGGAATCTGGGCAAGATGCCCAATCTGAGTCTGAAAAGGCATTAATTTGAATAGGATTTTCAGCAGGAAAGAATAATCCTTGACCAATAGAACCTTTTAAGTACCTAAGAACCCTATGAACAGCAGACATGTGAATATCAGTGGGAGCAGATATAAACTGGGACAATTGTTGGACAGCATAAGCAATGTCAGGCCTGGTATTAGTCAAATAAAGAAGTTTCCCTATGATTCTTCTAATATTGAGTAATATCAGATAAAGGGTTGCCATCTAATTTTGAAATCCTATTTTTAGGCACAATAGGAGTTGAAACTGGTTTAGAATCAATGAATCCAGTTTCTTGTAACAATTCTAAGGTATATTTTCTCTGACAAAGATTTATCCCTTTAGATGATCTAGCAACCTCAAAGCCTAAAAAATATTTCAAGTCACCTAAATCTTTAATTTTAAAAGTATTGTGCAGAAAACCTTTAATTTTGTTTATCCCATGCTCATTAGGGCTAGCAAGGACTATATCATCCACATATACTGCCAAAGCAACAAAAGAAGAATTAGTTCCTTTAAGAAATAGAGAATTATCAGCAGAGGATTGTTTAAAACCTTGACTAATCAAAGCATTTGTTAACCTTTCATTCCATTTTCTGCTTGCTTGTTTTAAACCATACAAGCTTTTATTTAACTTCCAAACTAATTGAGGATTAGAGGGAGTAAAATCAGGAGGTGGTTCCATGTAAATTTCTTCTTGAAGGAATCCATGTAAAAAGGCATTGTTTATATCAAGTTGTTGTAATTTCCATTGTTTAGAAGCAGCAACAGCAATCAAAGTTCTTATTGTTGTAAGTTTTGCAACAAGACTAAAAGTATCAATAAAATCTATTCTATTTTGTTGAGTATACCCTTTAGCAACAAGCTTAGCCTTGTGTCTTTCTAGGCTACCATCAGATTTTAGTTTGGTTTTATATACCCACTTACATCCTATGGTTTGTTTACCTGGGGGAAGAGAAACTAGAGTCCAAGTATTATTATTTTCTAAAGCTAATATCTCTTCAACCATAGCCTTTTTCCAGCAATCACTTAAAACAGCTTGTTTGAAGTTCTTAGGTTCTTTTAAGACATCAATACTGTTTATGTAACCTAAATATGCATCAGAAATATGACTGTAGGATAAAACCTGGGCAATGTTGTGAGGTGTAGACTTGGAGGACTTCTTTGCTCCAAGAAGAGTAACTTTGTAGTCTTTAAACTTCTAAGGTAACTGAACATTCCTTGACGGCCTTGCTGTCTTAACAAAACTTGATGAAACAGGATTGGAATGAACTGTGGGTTGTTATTCCGCAATTTCTTCATTATCAACCAATTCAGTACTAGGATTAAGAGGTAATGTGAGTTGTTGTTCCATAGTTGTGTCATGTTCAAACAATTCTGTACTAGAAGAAAGACTTGTGTCTTTATTAAGAAAGATTTTTGAGGAATGAGGTTTAGTGCTAGTACTAATTTTATTATTGTCCAAAAAATCCTCAAAAAGAGAATTACTTTCAAAATTTGGTAAAATGATATCATTTGAAGAACCATCAGATTCTGTTTGAAAAAGAAACTTACTTTCAATAAAAACCACATCTTTTGAAACAAAAACAGCCTTAGTGTCTAAATTAAAAAGTCTAAAGCCTTTAACAGATGTAGGATACCCAAGAAATATACACTTTCAGCTCTAGGGTGCAACTTAGTCTTGGGTTTAGGAAGAATAAAAGCATAAGCCAAACAACCAAAAACTTTGAGATTATCAAATTTAGGCTTTGCTTGGAACAATTATTCAAAGGGTGTTTTATTATTCAAAACAGGAGTACGAGTTAAATTAATGAGATATGCAGAATGTAAAACACAATCAAGCCAAAACTGTAAAGGTAGAGAAGCTTGAATTTTTAAACTTCTAGCAACAACAAGTATATGTTGATGTTTCCTTTCAACTAAACTGTTTTGCTGAGGAGTACGAGTACAAGAATTTTGATGAATTATTCCTTCACTTTTAAAGAATTCTATCATGTTAAATTCTTTAGCATTGTCAGTTCGTAAACATTTTACCTTCTTTTCAAACTGAGTTTCAACCATTTTACAAAAGTCAACAATGACTTTTCTAAGATAAATCCAAGTATATCTACTTTTATCATCAACAATAGTCAAAAAGTATGAATGGCCATATATGCTTTTAATAGAAAAAGGACCCCAAACATCCATGTGTACAAGATCAAAAACATTTGAACTAACAGAATTGCTAACAGGAAAAGGTAGTCTTTTCTGTTTTGCTAGATGACAAACATCACAGTCAAACAATAAACCAGGAGGAATAGTATCATGTAACTGAGAAAAAAAATTCATTCTTCCCTGAGAAGGATGCCCTAGTCTAGCATGCCACTTATCTAAAGAAATAGAACAAACAGTAGAATCTGATGAAGAGGCAGCAATATCAATAATGTATAAGCCAGTTTCTTTAGCTAAACCAATCATCTTCCAATGGACAACATCCTGTATACAGAAAAAACCAGAAGTAAAAATTAGAGAAATATTACTGTTTTTGGTTAGTTGAGAAACTGATACCAAATTAAAACTAAAATTTGGTATGTGAAAAACATTCTGGAGTACTAGAAACTCATTAAACTGAACAGTACCTACATGAGTTACACTAACCAGTTCATTGTTGGGTAGCTTAACAAATTTATTAGTAACAATGTGATAATCTTGAAAGAAACATAAAGAATTTACAATGTGATCAGTTGCGGCAGAATCTATAATCCAAGGAGTTAACATATTCTCAAATGAAGAACAAGAAAAAATAACAGATTCAGGAATACCTGAGTTTTCTTGTGGAGCACCATCAAGGTTAGAAAGAAGCATATTCACCTTAGGCTCTTTGGAATTATGAGCAGCAAAATTACTAACCATCCCTCTTTCATGCAACAGATGCAATAAACTTTCATACTGTTCTTTGGTAAATTGAACAGGATGGACATCATTTTTGACCAAAACATCAGTGGTAACTAAACCTTTATTACCAGAACCAACTTGGTTCGATCTACTACTATAACCTCTGTTTTTATAACCAGGAGGGAAGCCATGCTTCCTATAGCATTTATCAATGCTATGCCCATATAAGACGCAATAGGTACACAATGGTTTCTTGGTTCCAGAAAAGTATTTCTTGGAATTAAAAGACCTACTTTCTTGCTAGCTATATTATTGTGATCAGAAATCTTTGAATTATACCTATCAGCCATCAAAATATTGGACTCAACAGAAATTGCAGAAGTAAGAGTTCTTTCGTGCCGGATAACAATAGAGAAAATCTCATTGATCTTAGGCAAAGGTTTCATCATCAAGATTTGTGATTTCTGAACTGAGAAACTTTAATCCCCTAAGGAATCGAAGCAAAAAATCTTGATTTCTATATTTAGCCGCAGAATAGTCACAAGAAATTAAAGGACGTAGGTTACAAATTTCATCCCAGATAATCTTCAGTTGAGTGTAAAATGTGGTAACTGAAAAATTACCTTGTTGAAGCGAATAGAAATCCTGGAGTAAATCCGAAATGCGAATTAGGTCACCTTGACTGAAGCGATCAAACAGATCAACCCACAAATCGGAAGCATTAACTATCCAAATCTCACTTTGGTTAATTTCTGGATTTAGGGTTCGCTGAATCCAGGATAAAACTAAATTGTTGCACTTGATCCAGGCTTGAAAACGAGGATCATTCTTCCTGGGCTGTTCAATCGTTTCGTCCACAAATCCCAATTTGTTCTTGGAAATAAGAGACATTCGCATCGATCTTGCCCAGCCGTGGTAATTACTTCCATTCAACAAAGAAGTCGTTAATACGAGCACTGGATTTTCACCAGGATGGATGCAATACGGATCTGTAGGATCATCATTCTTGAATACGCGATCAGATTCAAAAGAACGAGAAGCGGAAGAGTCTTCTGATACTGATACCATGTTGAAGTTTAGTTTTGTGATTGGGTTTTTCACTTTTAAGAGCTTTACCAAAGTAAACAGGAATTAAGAAAGGATAAAAGATTTCTCATTTTTATTATGGTGTAAAATAAGGTTATATATACAAATAAAGAATCAAGATACCTGCTCTAACTAACAAAACGAATTCCTAATATTTAGAAGCTTAATACAGATGTACATCTTAATAACTAAAGTAAATTTAAAGAATAAAATGTATAAAATTGTATATATATATCATGGAGCAAGCATATTTGGCCAATTGACCAAATTGTTCATCTACCTATTCTTTTCTGTAGAGTTTTCTTTCCTATCCCCTCTAGGTAGGATTAATATTATATAAGATTTGTCAAAAAAAATCAATGTAAAATTCCCTAATTAACCTAGTAATTAAGGATACTCATATTATTTCATTTTACATTGGTTCAAATCCTAATATAAGAATATAATATATCTTTATTTAATAAAAATAAAATCAATGTTAATATTGAGAGTGAAACCTTGATTCTTTGGATCACATCGTACTATGATTGCAGATGATTGCAGGGCGCATATGGCCCCGACTTTATCCCCAATTGCCAACATGTCTTGAATGATTTCTTTAGGCCCCTAAAGTTATGTTTTGTTAGTGGGTAGGGTCGGATTTTTGGGTCATCCGAACTTGACCTAAAAATAATTATCCTAAATCTAAATTCGACATGATCACATTCTTTAAAAAAAATGGACCTAATTCAACTCAAAATTTATATGCTTAAACCCGACTCGACTTGATCTATTAACAAAATTCAATTTTAGGGATCTAATTATAAAAAATAATTTTAGAGATATAATTATAATAAAAATTAATTTTAAAGATCAAATTGTAAATAAAAATTTAATTTTAAGAATCTAATTATAAAAATATATATAGATTGATATTATTAAAAATATTTTTAAAAATATAAAAAAGATTATACTATTAACCTCAGGTCGGGTTGACTTTCTTACCCTAAACTCGAATCTAAATTTTTAATAAAAAATCTGACCTAATCGGATGGGATAAAATTCCCTCCCCTAAATGAGTCGTCCAGAAATTTATTACTAATAAACACCCAAATGCCGTGGATATAGCAAAGACTGGTACTGTTTTTGTTGGGAAACTCAAATGGTAACTCAACTCAATCTCATCGTCAATTTGCAAGGTATATCTCTGGTTGAACCAGGAACCAAAATTTGGGCTCATTCAACAGACGCTCAATAACTGATCACAACTTACGTCATTTGCCACGTTGCAAATAATTATTGGTGGTTGAGGGAAGTGAACCAATCAAGGCCAGAATGTTTAGGGTAAATTATAAAGTTCCTCATTTAACTTTCTTTTCATTTCAATTTTAGTCACTAAAGTTTTTTTTTACTTAATCACTAAACTTTCTATTTACTCATATTGGTTTGGACCTTCCTTCATTAAATACTTAACATCGTTATGTCTGGGCATCTTTATTGTTAAAAAATATGAAATAACTTTAAATTTATATTTTATGGAAAAACTTCCGATGTCAATTTTTTTTTATTTCTCGAAGATGGAACATCTTCTTCCAAATCCTAACTATAGAGAGGTGAATAAGGAGAAAACAAGTTGTATATCTTGATTTCATGTTGTTCGGACAATGGATATTATATATTAGAGTGTTTTGGGAATTTTATGAGATTGAAAAGTGATTTTGTGAAAACCTAAACTAATAGAGTGGTAAAAGAAGAAGAGACGAGTTTTTCAGTATCTTGAGTGGTCAAAGAAAAAACCAAAGAATAATAATTTAAGCGTACATGACACATAAAACTTTTATCTTTGGGGAATAAAATAAAATAAAAAATTAATTAAAAGAAAATTTTATGTGGATGACATGTTACTCTTTTATTTATGATTTAATTGAATTTTTTAAAGTAGGAGCAAATTAAATTGAATTTTTTAAAATTTCAATGACTAAAATAAAAATAAGGTTAAAGTTGAGTGATGAAATTTACAATTGAACCAAATTTTATTCGTGTTATTGTTGTTTTTCTAATAAACCTTTCCTTGTTGAGCTGTAGAAGCTGTATATGGAAACGGTGTGGTTCTGCATCAGTCTTCCTTTCCTCTCCTCCACGCCTTTTCCAAATTTTCCTTTCTTTTTCTTTCTCACTCAAATACTCCACCATTTCGCTCTTTTCCATTCCACCAAACTATCCTTTTCTTTCTCCTCGCCATTTTCTACTTTCTTGACTGAAACAAATAATTGGGTTTCTTTTCTTCCTTTCTTTCCTTTCCCTCTTGCTGTTTGTTTCCTAAGAAAATTGAATAAAAACTTCAAGAAAATATATGATTTTCTATTTCCAGATTTGAGGGTTTTATTAACTTTTGACCTTCACTCACCAAACCCATATTTGAGTTGAGTTTTTAAAAGTGTTTGAAGATATAAGCAGTTGATTTTGGACTTTTTTGTATTTTCTTTCTGTTTCCCCTGTTTTCTAGGCAGCCAAACGGAGTGCTTAGAATAGATAAAAGGGTGAAAGTGAGAATGCTGGGAGCTGGGTTGCAATTTGGGAAAGTTGGAGGAGAGGATCGGTTTTATATTCCAGCAAAAGCTAGAAAAAATCAATACAAAAAGCGACAGCATAAGCCAAAGCAAGATGTTGTTAAAGAAGATAATGAGAAAAGTAATAGTAAATCGTCAGCATCATTAGCTAAGAGCAAACCTTTAGCTTCTGGTAATAATAATAATAACGAGAAGAATATGAATCCCAAGAAGACTTTGGTCTCAAGTACTACTCCGGGTTCTGATGAATCGAGGGTCTTCAAGAGTAACCTTGAAAGGTTCTTGAAGTCCACAACACCTTCTGTCCCAGCTCAATATTTTTCCAAGGTTGATTCTCATCCTATTTTGTTGCTAAGAATGTTTGGGAAAGAGCATGGAATTTTGTTGTTGTTTTTCATATATGGGTTATGGTTTGGTTACTTTTGTTTATGTTGTTTGATAATTGACTGAATTGTTTCTTACCTTACGCGTTGATGTGTAAGCAGTAGACCTCTAAACAGCGCTTTTTTTGTAATTAGAGAAAATGAGGAAATTCTCATATTAAAATGATATGTTTGTTTGGTAGATTCATTCATTCTTTTGTTTGATATTTGAGTGGAAGTTTGATTTTTGTATTAGTATAGACAACAGTGAGGGGATGGAGGACTTGTGCTGTGGAGTTTCAGCCTTACTTTACATTGGGTGATTTGTGGGAGTCTTTCAAGGAATGGAGTGCCTATGGCGCAGGAGTGCCTCTGGTGCTTGATGGGAATGATGGTGTTGTTCAGTATTTCGTTCCATACTTATCAGGAATCCAATTATATGGCGAATCTGCTAAGCCGAGGTTGTCTTCCTTTTACATTGAATTATGCAGTCTTTTTTGCTGTAAATTCTACATAATTTTTACGGATAGACAAGTTTTCTTTTATTTTTTCACTACAGTCTGTCAGATGAAGTTTGGTTATGTTTTTCAAATTTTCTTTTCACTACATTCTTCTTTTCTATATGCAGATTGGTATCTTTCATTGCCTTATACTAGATTGTATAGTATAGTGTTTATAACTTTATATGATCCATATTCTCATTTTTTTCATTTTTACTTTATTAACTTTTCATCTGTAGGCTTTGGACATTCACTTGCCTTTCCACGAAAGAATGGTTTCTTCTCTTCTAACACACAAACATTATATTCATACATACATGTATATGTATACACAAAAAAAATTATATTCTATGTTTGGCATTGTCTGATTAAGTGGTGTAGAGTGATGGTAGCAATTGGCCTCTAAACTCCACTTCACCTTGCATCACACCGGATTACTGAACATTCCTTCTGTAGCTTCAGAAGGAGACATGATTATTATACTGTGTGTTGATTCTATTCTCTTAAGCTTGGGTTGTATATGACTATTGCTTACTTTGTCACTATTGAAAGATCAAAAGGCTAAGAAAGTTGGGTATTGATATGATTATTTAGCAAGTTCAAGAAGCTGATGTGATAGTTTTTGTTCCTCCTTTTTTGTCTGCAATGTAGGTTATGATTATTTGTTCGATGCAATCATATGAAATCATGTGTGTACAATTTAAACTTTGATTTAGGGAGTGTGGTTTATTTATAACTTGTTAAAAATTTACTTGTGTGGTTAGGCTAGCTGGAGAAGAGAGCGAGACTGACTACTACAGAGATTCAAGTAGTGATGGAAGTAGCGATTACAAAATACGTAAAGGCTTTAAAGTTTCTAGAGAGCAGTGTAGTCGATACAGTTTGACAAATGAGACCCCTTTTGGAATGCATAGATTGTCTGTAAGTGATGAAAACAGTACACTGCAAGAAAGCTTTTCTAGCGATGATTGTGAAACTGGGAACTCTCGAGATCACCTGTTGTTTGAGTTTTTTGAGCACAATACTCCTTATAGTCGTGAAGCCTTAGCAGACAAGGCTAGTTATTTTATTCGCTATTAAGATTATTAGATAGGTTTTTGAGTTTTATCTTTGAACCAACACTGGTTTTTATTTAATTTTTGTTCTCTTCTGCTTTTGTGTTACAGATACTGGATCTAATTGCCAAGTATCCTGGTTTGAGTACATTAAGAAGTTGTGACTTACTACCCATCAGTTGGATATCGGTTGCATGGTAAAATTGATGTTGATATCTATGATCTTTTCTCTTTTGAGGGTATTGGACAAGGGTTTCATTTTCATTGATTTTACCTTTGTAGGTATCCCATATATCGAATACCTACAGGCTCTACATTAAAAAATTTGGATGCATGCTTTCTAACTTACCATTCCCTTTGCACACCCATGGGAGGTAATCATGATCTTTCTTATTACTGTTTTGGTGGTCATAGAAATTCTCTGTTCCCCTCGTTTCTATTTTGATTTTACTACTATTCTTTGATGTAAGATTTAAGAAAAATGAAATTTGAGTTGGCCATATCAGATTGTTAAAGGTAACTGATATTAACAAATAACCCCTAGCTGTTATACCAAATAATTAAATATTATTGTCAAGTGAAATTTGATTTGTATTCCTCGTCCCTTGTGATATGAGCCAATTGCAAGGTATTGGACTTGGATCCACATAGGAAAGATATGGGATTGTGGGGTTTATATTGACCTAGGCTCTCCCAGCTCAATAGTGCACATAGGAAATGGGTTCCCTCGCATTCCTTTCTTGGGTAAACTTTACTATGGAATCAAATATATTGCATTTAGTTGTATCTCTTATCCTTATTGTGAAAACCGAAAACAGCGGCATACGTATTTAACTAAAGTTTGATTTCTCCGTATAGAATGGCTGCCAACTCTGATATGTCGCATGTTCAATTTTTGTTACTTATCACATTTCATTTGAAAATCTACCAATGTCTCCTTTTAATTTTCTTGTGGCTCGTAGTACAAGATTCAAAGTTTCATTTTTTCTGGCCTTCTAGAGGAGAATAGTTAACCGTAAGCTTTTCTCGATAATAGATTTACGGGTCACAGGCTTCGTGTGATCCTTCCTATGTCTATAGTTGGCTTCTGCTACGTACTCTATGGTTGTCCAGCCAATGTTGAAGTACCAAATGGCTCTTACATATACATTTTATCTGCTTTTACTTTTTTATTGATATATTCTCTGGTATCTTATGGATGCTGGATGCATTATGAATATTTAGTGTCTTTTATTGATATGCATATTTGAATTTGATGATGTAAAGTTATATCCTCTAGCGCATAGCATATATGATATAGTCGTAACACTTCTCCTATGTCATTGATGCTGTTAATAACAAGTTTTGGTGTGCCTTTTCACAATGGGTTTCTGACATCTTTTCTAACTGACCCCTTGGCACTGTAGGTAACGGAAGTGGCCAAACACCATTTGTAGTATATCCCAATGATGCTAATGGCATCCCCAAGATTTCGCTGCCTGTTTTTGGAATGGCGTCTTATAAATTGAAAGGATCTATGTGGACACAAAACAGTTTGAGCGAGTGTCAATATGCGAATTCCCTTATGCAAGCTGCAGAAAACTGGCTAAAACTGCTTCAGGTACTTCACCCAGATTTTCAGTTTTTTGCTTCACATGGGATGTATGTTGGGTGAAAGGAAGAGATAATCAGTGCCTGGATTTCTTCCTTTTTCTGTGCCACAAAATTAATGTCCAAAACATGCATCTGCAACGCGGTTAAACTGAGGTATGGTGATGGCATCCCATTTGAGAGAGCTTTTTTCCTGGATCAGATTACATGTACTTGCAAAGCAAAGAGAAAATGAATCAAGATAGTAAGAGCTTTAGACATTGTTAGGAGGAGAGCAAAAAAGAAAGAAGAGAGTTGAAACTTTATGGCATAGATAAAGCCTAATGAGTGGAGCATGCAGCCCATCTGAAAGTGATGTGGTGGCAGTTGGTTTTACAAGCTGCTAGGAGAATAACATGGTCTTTAGACTACATATTTCATTTTGATTACATGTTTCTTTGAATTGTGATGTGGCTGAATTTGTCTTGATAATGTAAGAGAGGAGAATATTAGACATGTTTGTTGGATAGGTTTAAAAGCATTTGTTGAACTCGTTTCCATAAATATGAAGTTGGTTCATCCAACGGCATAACAAAAAGCACATGGAGGACAGGACCACTTCTTAATGTGGTGGTAGGGAATCATTTTGATCCTAATCCTATACCGCAAGTGTCCTAAATCCACATGAATAGGCCTGGACGTAAACATCGTAATGCGACATTCTTTGTGCCGACTGCTGTGGGTAAGATGGATTGATAGCTGACTTCTATTTTTGCCAATGTTTTGTACTTGGCTCCAATATCCGACTCGATATTGGTTAAAAAAGGAGTTAAAATTTCAAATTAAATAATTCAAAAAATGAAAACTTGGAAAGACAATTGCATACAAGTCGTGATAGCATTACTTACGTCTGAACGACCAAAAATCAGTGCTCAACCGCATTTATCATCGCTTTCCAAAGTCGTTAAACAGGAGAAAAAAAGAAGAAATCTTGTGCTGAAATCATTGTTATGGAAGTATTCAACATGATCGTCCCATTTGGAAAGCAGTATTATAGTCGGGGGGGGGGGCATTCAATGATTTATGTGATTGTGTAATTTATTAAAATGAAAGATTCATTTTTTAAAAAATAAATATTTGTTAACTTGTGTGTAATAAAATAAGTATTACAGTTTATTTTCAAATAAATGTTTGTTTTCTCAAAATATAATATTAAGTACAACAATTTGTTTTCTCAACAGCATCCAACTTCACCCCTCCTTTTTTTGAGACGTGTGATTGTACTTATTCAAAACCACCTCTGATTATAATTTTTGTTTTGCAATTGCAGTTCTTTTTGCCAATATTCGCAATAGCGTTATTTACATCTGCAGCTACGATAAGTGTTTTTTCACTTATGATATAATTTCTCTATTTATACTCCATCAAAATGTTTTTTCCTCAAAATTCCTTAATTAAAAAAATAATATTATAAAAATATTATATAATTTTGGATAATATTTAATTCACAGATCTGCAGCATACCTTACTTTTAGTAAAGCACAAGACACAATGGACTTTGGGAATTGGGTGAAAAGAATTGCAAATGCATGCCGCACCTGAAGATTTTGAAGAAAATCAGAGATATCAGTTGGGCAAGAAGGGCACTGCAGAACATTCTAAGCGACCGACCACCTCTGCTCCCCTCTCTTATAGCAGTCTCACCAGCAAACGCACCTTCAAAACAAGACTTGCGGAAGTTGTGGGCACAAGGAGTTGTAACTGGTAGATTCATAACTTCCCGACAGATTTGACAACTGAACTCCGTACGTAAAAAAGTATGAAGTCAACACAAACGCCCTGGGTGGGTGTATGCCAATTTGCATTTTTGGGTATATTACATTCTAATCAAAACAGAGCCACATAACCTTTTAGTGTTACAAGCCAACTTACAACATGCAGACTAGGTCAAAAATATAAAAAGGCAGATAATCCAAGAGAGGAGAATGAAAATAACCTTTCAGAAGTCTCTCTCTTACACTTGTAAAATAACCTTTCATTAGATGATGACAAAGATCAGCAAAGGAGATTATCTCAGTTAACTCACTAGTCAAAAGTAAATTAAATACCTGTCCAGCTTTAAAGAAGAACCCAATAACATCCCAATTGCAATTGCATTTTATATTTCATCCTTCAAAGGTGTAATAATATACTCAAATTGCATAACAGCCCACATTCAATAGTACACACCAATAGACTGAGGAAGACTAGATAGTAACAAATATAATATGAAATCTAGCTTGAAACAGCAAGTAGATTTGCATTTTCAAACTAAGAATAATATTTTAAGTTTAAACGGTACTTGAGTTTTTCCAATTGAACATTTCAACAAAATAATACATGATGTAAAGTTAAAATCTAATATTTAGCTGTTAGCTATGCATTTGATTAAAAGTGCATAAACCACTAAAATATCATATCTAAATGCACTGTTCGTTTTCAAATTTTAAAATTGACGGCAACATAGAAAAAGAAAAGAAAAAGAGAAAACGAACCGTAACAGGTCTGTCAGGCAACTGCATGCAAAACGAACAGTTTATGCTTCCATCAAGAACATCCAAAACGGAGCTTTCCTTTTCCTTTCCTTTCTCCTTTCCTTTCTCTTTATCTCCGTCTTCTTCAACTCTCCCACTGAGCAGATCTTGCCTCTTCCTCGCCTTCTCTTTCTCCGTCAACGACTCATCCGCCTCTATTGCCTTTATCGCCGCAAAGAGCTCGCCGGAGCTTCCATCGACGGCGACCGCGGCAGAGGGAAGAGGGTCGCCGGAGCAGTCAGGACAGTGCCATTGCAAAGTAGAGGCTAAGGTTTCGGGCGGAGAAGCTAAACAGGCCACGTGCCAAGGAGTGGCGCATGTGCAGCAAGTGATGGTTTCCTCCGTCGGAGGGGTAACCTTGCAACGCATGCACGCGCCATCGCCATCGCAGGGGAGCTGAACGATATGTTGCGCCATTAACAACAAGTTTTGGTCTGCAGAATAAGAGGCGTTGGATTTGGAAGTGGAGATTTCGAGATGATTATAAAGAGAGGGAGATTGGGGGAAGAGGGAAAAATGAGATTCAGAAAGGCGGGGATCCAAAATGGAAAGTTTTGGGAGGCTTTTGAATTTCAAAAGGAGAAGACGAAATTGATTCCAGTTGACGATATTGTCCTTTTTCATTCTCCTCTTTTACGTTCCTGCCATTTTAATTCGTTTACTTTTTTGTCTATGGAACGATTTATTTATTGGTCACCTTGGAATTGGAGGTAAAAATTAATATTTTCTTTTATTATTTTTTTTATAGGGTTACATCACCCACCCATCATTCCATTGATTGATTAGAAATCTGCTTTTATTTAAATATTAATAAATTCATTTTCATTTAGCATATTCTCGATTGAATCTACACAATTGATTTCTTCAACATTAGTGATTTTTTCACCATCATATTCCTTCCATAAAAAAACTAGTCTAAGGTTGTCTATTTTTATCATATAAAAATATGCTTTTTATTTGGACAGAAAATTAAATTCAAAAAGATAATGCATTAATTCTTATTATTCGCATATCACCTTAACTAACAGTACTATTAAACCAGGATTAATATCTCATTTCTTTTTGAGTTGCACCTAATTCACCTACATTACATAGCAAGTGGGTCATAACAATAAATAAAGTGAAAGGCACTTTTTATAGATGACTGCTAAAATACATAGCAAGTAGGTGAAATCTAATTTATTTATAAAAATCCATGAAAAAAATATAAGTTAATTCAACTGAAAACATAAAACAAAATATTAAATATAAGTTAATCCATGTAAAATTGAAGTATTTGTCTTTTTACTAATTAAACACAAAAAAGTGACCATCCACATTAAAAAAAAATATACCATTCTTTTTAACTTTGAAAAATACCAACATTTTATCATATAATATTATTTTTTTATAAAAAGTATATATTTTCACTCACATAATTATCAAAAAAGAAGAGGATAACAAAGTAGAAAACTTAAAAATACAATGCAAAAGAGAGAAAGGAAACACAAGAATACATTACAAAACTCACCATAATTTATCACGCCATCATTTAAATGCTAAGACATGCGATGTGAGAACCATCTTGTTTGCATGGGAAAATCAATGCCCCCACTCTAAGCACCAAAAGGGTCTGGAGATCAAAAAACTTGCTTGCACATACAACAAACACTAGAAAGGCTGGTAATGTCACCCAACTCCTACTACTAGATTTCAGTTTGCATACCTGATGCTGATCATACTCACCAAAAAAAAACAACATTATATCTCAGATAAAATACAGCACATTCACCAACAGTTGATGTCCATTCAAGGCATCTCTTCATTGGGGGGTCAATTTCCACACTCGAACACATGCATCCTCACCGGAGCTCACCACACTGTCTTCATCGGTAAAGGCTAATCCATATACTCCGCCTAAATGAGCTCCCTTTATGGTCATACGGCTAGATGCAGGCTTGTCAACCTCATAAATTATTACACAGGTGTCGAGTGATCCGGTAGCAACCATACTGCTATTGGGAGACCAAGCAAGACAGTTTATCCGAGCAGTGTGGTACAACATGTTTTTAAGCTTTACCTGCGTAAGAGTATTTGTGAAAAATAAGTCTGACATTACCAAACATACATTACTCAAACAAAAGAGAAAATGGACTAAAATCACATATGATAAAACATTGATTTTCCATTGTTATGTCTGTTCCACCACTGTTAAGCTTGATAAAGAAACCAAATGGTCCAAAATTTCCCATGAAACTAAAAAACTCTATCAATGTCCTGACCTGAGATAATTTATGTCTGGATCAAGGTTTAATTCTAAATCAATGGCCAATCACTAACTTTCCCCATAAATACATAGGAAGGCCATTGTAAGGTACTAAGGTTCAGTCTGCTTAAGTTATCGAAAAGAAGGGAATAATACATAGGAAAAGCCCATGACAAAGTGTTAAACCATATTCATCAGTGCAAAATAAAAGACAAACTTACATCATGTTGGCACTGCAGTAACCATTTTCATGTCTCTCTCCACTTTTTGGAGTGTATAACCATAAACATAAATATACAAGGATAAAGAAACAGAAAGAGGCAGGCAACTAGAAGCATGTTGCACATTTACTGCACAAATTATATGGCATTCAAATACTAAATGAACATACAAATATTGAAATGTTAGAAAATACCTCTCGAGAGACACGGTCCCAGACCATAGCTTCTCGATTTGCATCTCCAGATGCAAACATTGAGAAATCTGGTGAGTAACGTATGACAGTAATTGCGCCTCGGTGTTTCTCAAGCACTGCCTCTTCCTTAAGGGTATCACCCGTGATACAAAATATATGCAATTTTCCATCCTGCCCACCAACAATAGCTTCACTTCCATCAGGTGCAACCGCTGATGCTGTCACAGCAAAACCAAGGTTAATGGTTGATACCACTTTTGTACCACACAGCATAACAACTCCTGACTCAGTTGTAACCAAAGCAAGTTCGGGAGAGAGAAGGGCAAGGCTCAAGTCCTTTGGTTGACTGCCAATATCAACTGAATCTCCATCCCCAAATTGATCACCGTGAAAAGCAATTCTCCATATCTGGAACAGGAAAAAAAATGACAAGGTGTGGAATGTGATACATAAATGACTCAGTTCAATATTTTACTAAACAGAAACCAGATCCCATATTCATAGACAAAAGGAAAAGAGAAGAAAGACTGTTAACGTCATAAAATTACTATAAGCTATACCTGCTGCTGCTTTTAGATACTAAAATTCTGCAACATAAAAATATATTTTCAGTTTTAGCTCAACTTAAGATATCATACCCAAAGAATTATCACTTAAAAGTTTCATGTCAATTTTAAACCATGATCTTCACATCGTAAATGGATGAGTCTACATTTTTTTCTAACATACTCATGTCAAATATATATTAGACATTTAAAAGAAGAAACTAAAGTGAGGATGCGACCTTTGTCATATAGCATAGGGGAAAGCTTACATTCATCTTGAACATGTACCTAGTGGTATTTTCTACTAATAAGTAGGATGATGCATAACAAACCTACTGCTCCAAAAACTAATGAGAAAATATAAGCCAATGCCACATAAGACACATGTTTTCATCCACCTCCAATAAGAAAACAAGAACAAAGTGAATCTTAAATGAATGTTTCATCAGACTAGAAATAAAAAAAATGAGTACCTTACTGTCAAATCCAGAAGTAACAATCTCTTTTTCAGCAGCAGCAAAACATTTAATTTGAGAATTCTCTTTCCTCTGTAATTTACCACTATATCCTAAACCTTGAACCCATTTAACTATTAGCCCATCATAACTACTAGACAGTATAAATTTTGGGTCAGTTTTTAGGACAGCTATTGAAGTGATATTCTTCATGTGCCCGGATAATTGAAGTGGTGACTTCTCAAGATTACTAGCGGAGAACAAACTAATTGTGCCACCTAGAGAGATGGTGACAAGATGATCATTCTGCCACAGACATCCAACAAGCATGTCGTCAATTCCACCTGAGCCAGAACATGTCAATGTTTTCTTCAACTTCCCACTACCGTCCTCAGAGATATCCCATACTTTTGCTGTCTTATCAGCAGATACTGTCAGTGCCTGAAAAATATATTAATAAATCTTAAAAAGCATATAACACATAGCATGGTAAGTAGTTAAATTGCACTAAAGAATGAAACATCATGAAAGAAAATTGTAACCAAACTAACTATGTTGTAAAGATTGATTCATATCGTCAGAGTTAAAACTATAATGTCTTTTATATGCAAATACAATGTGCATCAAAGAAAAGTAATAGCTACACATCAGATCACAAAACATAGAGGGAAAAAAATGGTAAACCTATTTTAGGGATTTCAACTTGATAATACATCTCAGTGACTGTTTATTCTTTATGTTCCATGGCAACAATAATCCCAAATCTCATATTGCAGTGGTGAGACAACGGAATAGATGTATATCACATATACACTGGAATTTCAACTGCCAAGCAATTGAGTTCTCATATGCTCACCTGTTTACCATCAGGACTCCAGCTGACAGCATAAATGCTACCTTTGTGGGGATCTTCAGACAACAACTCTCCAATCTTCTCCCCACTTTTCCCTTCAAATATAATACCTTTTTTATCAGAGCTAACAGTGATGAATTTGCTTCCATCTGGAGAAAATCTTACACAATTTACAAAATTGGCATGATCTCTGCAAATAAAAATTGAAGCATTTCAGCCTATGAATTAATAATCCTGAAATGAAGAACATACTAAAGATTACATTGTCATAAACTCCAAATATCAAAGAGACGTGATTTTTTTTTTTTTGCAAAATTCAGGTTACTGTATATATCTCCAAACATGGAGCAAAATATGAGTTGAGTGTGAATGTCTATGGGCATGCACACATTCTTGTGTATGTGTGCACGTCTCCAAATGGAAGTTTCTTAGTAAGTTCAAAAAAAGAGCCAAATTTTATTCTATCCATAATCAGAAGTAAAAGAGATCTTATCAGACCAAAAGTGTTAAGGAAACATATTTGTTATAACAAACCTGTGAGATTGCTTGAATTTAAAGGGTGGACCTTCATAGAAATTCACCAAAAAGTCCTCTCCACAAGTCACAATGCGAAATGGTCTTGTCGGCTTAAAGGCACAACTCAGAACTCGTCTTGAATGACCATCAAACTCACCCACATTAGTGCCTGAATCCCACCTATGCAGGATAATGTTCATCAAATATTTAATAATAATAGCATAATAACTTTACTGGATAAAGAAAACCATTAAGTTTTCTTTTCTTTTCCTTTGTAATCTATAAAAAAGCAAAGTTCAATGAATAATGCATTTGAGCATCCATCCAACTCTAACATTAAAAGTCGAGATCCTTAGCTACTTTTGCTGCCAAATCATGTGTGTTAACTGTTAAGTAGCCCCTATTTCCAAACATGTTTGAATTTCTTCAAAGTTCAAACTGAGTAGGTAAACATGATCGATTTGGGTTGAAGCAAATGGTGTGCAGTAATGATGGCAAACACCAGGTCTAACATATACTTTAGCAATTTGGGATTTATGTGTGATTTGTTATTCGAGTATAGATTTGATACAACTCTCATCTCAAGAAAACTCAGCTTAAAATTTCTAGCATTCAGAAACAAATGCAATCTTAGGAAAGCATCATATTGTTCATTGAAAATGCATAAAACAGTATTCTCCTTAGAATGAATCCATATAATATAAATAAAAATAAAAATGCCAGTTTCTTAGTCTGCTTCTAGAAATAAGACCTCCATTTACAGTATATCAAAATTGAACTAAAAAAAACTAATAGTAATAAAGGATGAGAAAAGAAAGGAAAACTCACATAAAAGCGCGAACGAGAGACTTCCCTTTGCCATCACCGGAGGCGACGATCCGCAACCCATCAGGAGACCACTGAAGATCATCGATCCGACCCGACAAAACCTTGAACTCTTTCTTCAAGACGTGGTCGTTGTAGGCCCCCCAGATCCTAACAGTGCCGGACACATCAGCCGAGGCGATCCATTCCCCGTTGGGCGAGAACCGTGCCACCGTGGCCGGGTACGCATGCTCCCCGTAAACGGAGACGCTGAGTGGATTGCTAAGGTCAAGAATGATGACGGATCGCCCATTTGTGTAAAGAACCTTGTTGGATTTTGGGTCGCCGGAGATCAGGATTCCACGGCCCCGCTCTGTTGAGGGCACGCAAGCGTAGGTTTCCGCGAGCTCAGGCATTGGGTTTTGATTATCAAAAAAGGGTAACTGATGGGGAAAGCAGAGGGTGTGGGATTTGAGGAGCAAAAGAAGTGAAGAATAATGGGGGTTTATTATTATTAAGTTTTTATATAATTATGTTTCGCACGTAGTTAAAATGACAGTATTAGATAAGCTATACAGTTCAAAAGAGTTTATTAATGAATAATCCTCTTGCCCCTTTTTAGAGAAAAGGAATGGGAACATTGCAGATTTCCAATCAAGTCATCAAAATCGCAGCATTATCACCATTGCGGCAGATATGAATTCTCCTGCTTTGAACCATAAAGAGTTTGTCTATGTAGGAACACTAGACATATCACAACTGGGCTCGATATCTTCGTAAATCAATATGAGCACTTGAAATTACGACATAAGCACAACGTTGATTCAAAATGGAAATAGTATACAGTTTCTTTTTTTCTTTTCTCTCTTTAAAATCAAAACACTTACTCCCTTACATGGCATTTCTGAAATTCACAATAGAACAAATACATCTTTTGCTTACTTCAAATGTAAATAGAGCAACATCACAGGTGAATCCTTCTCTGCACTGTGAATGTTGTTGTCATCCTATTGTTAGCTTCTGTCCAAGGACGGAGCCAGAAATCAAACTTAAGGGGGCAAAGTATAAAGTTATAGAAAATGAAAGGGGAAAAGTCTAAATAAATTAAAATTGAGGGGGCCAAATAAATAAATATTACTTAATACAAAAAAAATTGGGGGAACTCCCCCTAGCTATAACACAGCTCCGTCATTGCTTCTGTCCGGAGAGGGTGAACAAAAAGGAAAGGTTTTGGTGCAAATCACTATGAATTAACCTATTCCGAACGGTTAGGGCAAAAATGAGTAACACACCAAGCCAACTATATCCTTCAAAGGCCGATCGGAAGTTTGGATCAAGCATTAAGAGTTGCAACCTTCTCAGACAAGCCATCAACCATCTCATCAGCGACTTCATCAGCATTACCCTGCAGCATGGAAAATAAACACAGTGTTAACAGAGCCACATATAACATGCAATTGGTTCTTGCATCAAGAATGGCTTGTCAGTTGACAGCTGAAGCATTAACATTAATGGTTTTCTTTTCATGCTAAGCCAATGTTAGTTTGTCAGACAGGTTTAGAGAAGAGATGTCTACCTCAGCATCATTTTTTTCTTTCACAACAACGCACTTGGAGGCACTAATGCTAGCACTCTTCAATAAGCTACGGGCACTAGAGTTTTCTGAACCATCTTGCAATATTGAAGCTGCATTATTCCCACCATCTTGATGATCATCCTCGTCCTTGGGAGCAGGAACTCGCTCTCTGAAAAGATGATATTCAGGCAAACTGAAATATGACACATGATCTAGACAGATTTTGGGGGGTGGGGGATTATGGAACTAACATGATTCCTTAAATTTTATGAAGCATACCTAGGCAAAGAAGCATGGTGTCTTAGAAGTGGAGTACTTCTTTCACCTTTACCATAATGTTCCTCCAAATGTGCAAATTGTCGTTTGAATCGATCAACGCCACTATTTGATTGGAAAAAAGAAGAAGAATGTCGTTAATTGCAATGCTAGAAGCAAATGTTTTCAACTGGAATTTAGAATTTCTAGACTATTTTCCCCTTGTATTTCACTTCAGCACTACATAACTTGAAATGAGGATTTGATCTATGAAACCACTCAGAAAGTATTACTTTACTAAACTATATCTGAATTGTACAAGGACAATCTTAGACATCATATTAAGCAACAAAAGGTTTTTTTAAGGTGTGAGATTATCTGATAGAGTTAGAATTCTTATGTAAATAGTAGTTTAAATTGAAGTATACTTCCTAAAAGATAGAGTTAGATGTCTTTTGTACTTAGGACTCCTAATTGTAACTAAAGTCCTATACTTGAGTCTATAAATACACTTGAAAGGGATGTAATTTTTTAATTCATTCAATAACAGAAAAATCAATTCTGTTTTTTCTTTTTCACAGAAACTTAAAATTCTGTTTTCTTTTTTCTGCGTTATTCTGTTTTTCCCTAAAGCTGGAAAGTTGTTTTTCTACATGGTATCAGTCTAAACATCAATCCTAGTTCGAATTCTTCATGGGATTCCCTTCGACAACCTCTGAGATGTTGTCCATAGCAGAGCAGACTGCTGGATTGGAGTTTTTTTCCAGCAATTTTGTGTTCGACAGTAACCTGTGAAGCAGATTTAGCTCTCGTGGAGGATAAATGCATAAAAAATACTTGTTCTCCTAGTGCACATTTTTCTACCAAAGGTGCATTAGCATGGATCATCGACTCTGGATCATCTGATCACATGACTGGTAACACGAAATTATTCCTTAATTTTTCAAATTCATCTTCTACGAGTTCTATTAAAACAGCCGATGCCTCTTTCTCTCCTATCAAAGGAAGTGGCTCAGTCCTCATTAATGATAATATGTTGCTTGAAGATGTTTTGTTTGTGCCTAATCTAACCTGCAATCTCCTCTCTATTAGTAAACTCTCCAAGAATTTGAAGTGTTCATTATAGTTTACTGAATCTGGTTGTTTTTTGCAGGCAATGAATTCAAGGAAGATGCTTGGCACTGATAGCTTGCAAAATGGTCTCTCTGTCCTCGAAAATCAACCATCTACCCTACCAAATACTTCTTGCTCTTTTACTTCTTTAGGGCAAATTGATAATATAATGTTATGGCATTTTAGGTTAAGGTATCCTAATTTTCATTATCTTGCTAAATTATTCCCTGAATTGTTTGTTAATAGAAAACCAAGTTCTTTTAAATGCCATATATGTCCTCTTGCTAAACAGACAAAAGCATCCTATTTACCATCTTTCTACAAGCCTTCCCAACCTTTTTCATTAATTCATAGTGATGTTTAGGGTCCTTCTCGAGTCAAGAATGTAACTGGTAATAGGTGGTTTGTCACTTTTATTGATGATCATAGTAGAATAAATTGGGTATATTTGTTGAGTGATAAATCTGAAGTAGCCTCTATTTTTGAGAAATTTTACAATATGGTTGAAACTCAATTTGGTAGTAAAATCCAGATCTTCAAATCTGATAATGAGAGTGAATATTTTACCAAGTCCTTGCGGGAATTTTTTAACAAAAAAGAGATTGTTCAACTAAGCACTTGTGCGGATACACCACAACAAAATAAGTTGCAGAAAGGAAAAATAGGCATTTGTTAGCGGTTACTAGGTCTTTGATGATCACCAGTAATATTCCTAAGTATTTGTGGGGTGAGGCTTTGTTAACTACAACCTATCTCATTAATCAAATGCCCAGTAAGGTTTTGCAATACAGAACACCTAGAGCTATTTTTTGGAGAGTTACCCCAATTTTAAACCTCTGTCCTCTATTCTCCCTTTCAAAGTTTTTGGTTGCACTGTGTTTGTGAAGGATTCAGCTCCATCTAGGTCAAAACTTGATCCCAGATCCTTGAAGTGTGTCTTGGTAGGGCATTCTTCAATTAAGAAGGGCTACAAATGTTATCATCCTCCTCAGAAATGTTTTACTTCCTTGTATCTCACTTTTTTTGAACAGGAACCTTATTTCCATGCGGCTGCAACTCAGGGGGAGAATTGTGATGTTTTTCAGCCTCCTACCAATCAGGTTTATCCTTCTTTACCTTCAGAGTTATTATTTACTAATAATCATTTGTTATTCGAACCTCATACTCCTTTAAACCCCTCTACGTCTTCACCTATTGTTACACCTATAGCTTCTCATCCTTCACCTATTGTTACTACTCCTCAGAATTCACCTAAACCTTTCTCACAAACCCCTCAGCCTCCTAAGCAATTGAAAGTTTATACCAGAAAACAGAAAACTATTCCAGAGACTGTTTTGCAATCTGACACTTGCCAAGAATTGGACTTGAGTTCAGTTGCCAACGAGAATGATGGAGGTAATGTTCTAGCCGAGATTCCCTCTCATTTACTTGAGTTTGATTATTTGCCTATCGCTAAAAGGAAAAGGGTAAGACAGTGTACAAAACACTCCATTCAGAGGTATGCTGCTTATGGTAATCAAATGCCATCTTTTAAGGCTTTTAAAGAACAGATATCTCACACTATTGAGGAGACTCTAAAAGATTCTAAGTGGAGAAGGGCTGTTGAAGAGGAGATTGAAGCACTTGAAAAGAATGATACTTGGACCATTACAGATCTTCCGCAAAGCAAGAAACCAGTCGGATGCAAGTGAGTGTTCTCCATAAAATACAACTCTGATGGCAGTATACAGAGGTATAAAGCAAGGTTGGTAGCCGAGGGTTTTACTCAAACTTATGGAATTGATTATAATGAGACCTTTGCTCCTGTAGCTAAGCTAAATACAGTTAGAGTTCTCTTAAGCTTGGCAGTAAACAAGGACTGTAAGCTCCATTAACTTGACATTAAGAATGCCCTTCTTAATGGAAAATTGGAAGAAGAAGTGTACATGAGAGTGCCTTCGGGATTGAAGTCAGTAAAAGGAGATCAGAAAGTTTGCAGACTTAATAAATCCATCTATGGTTTGAAGCAGTCATCTAGAGCCTGGTTTGACAGATTCACCAAGGTGATTCTAGAAAATGGATCCAAACAATCCTTGGCAGATCACACACTCTTCATTAAGGTAACCTCTAGTAATAAAAGGGTTATTTTAATAGTATATGTGGATGACATAATTCTGACAGGGGATGATGATGAAAAGATAAGTCACTTGAAAGGGTTGTTAAATATAGAGTTTGAAACAAAAGACCTAGGAAAGCTCAGATACTTTCTAGGCATGGAGGTTGCTAGGTCGAGCAAAGGTCTGGTATTAAACCAGTGAAAATATGTTCTTGATCTACTTAATGAAGCAGGAATGTTGGGAAGCAAACC
Organism: Hibiscus mutabilis; assembly: GCA_019671005.1. Lineage (NCBI taxonomy): Eukaryota > Viridiplantae > Streptophyta > Magnoliopsida > Malvales > Malvaceae > Hibiscus > Hibiscus mutabilis. The sequence goes on from CM033726.1 coordinate 58,869,652, forward strand.
AGCTGATACTCCCATGGAAGCAGGCTTAAAATTCAGTAAAGAGGACTCAAACCATAAAGCCGATAAGGGTAAATTTCAAAGGTTGGTGGGAAAGTTGATTTATCTGTAATTAACCAGACCAGATATTGCCTTTCCAGTTAATGTTATCAGCCAACACATGACTGATCCAAGGGAAGATCACATGGAAGCTGCAATTAGAATTTTGAGATACTTGAAAGGGACACCAGGGAATGGATTGCAATTTAAAAAGACTCAAGAAAGGAATGTTCAATTTTTTTTCAGATTCAAGCTGGGCAAGCGAACTGACAGAAAGAAGATCAACTAGTGGCCATTGCTCCTTTGTTTGGGGAAATCTAGTGACCTGGAGGAGTAAGAAACAAACAGTTGTATATAGAAGCAGTGCTGAAGCAGAATATAGGGCTTTAGCATTGGGAATGTGTGAAGGAATTTGGCTGTTAAAAATACTGAAGGAGCTAGATGTGAACCAAGAAGAGAAGTTTGAGATTTTCTGTGATAATCAATCCACCATACAAATTGCTCGAAATCCAGTCCATCATGATAGGACGAAACATATGGAGATTGACAGACATTTTATCTCAGACAAGATTACTAATGGGATAGCTTCTTTATCCTATGTTCCTACAGAAGAACAAGTGGCAGATGTGCTTACAAAAGTACTACCAAAAGCTTCTTTCGACAAGTTTCTATTCAAGTTGGGAATATACAATGTATATTCTCCAACTTGAGGGGGGTATGAAATTATCTGATAGCGTTAGAATTTTTATGTAAATAGTAGTTTAAATTAAAGTATACTTCCTAAAAGATAGAGTTAGATGTCTTTTGTACTTAGGACTCCTAATTGTAACTAAAGTCCTATATTTGAGTCTATAAATTCACTGGAAAGGGATGTAATTTTTAATTCATTCAATAACAGAAAAATCAATTCTGTTTTTTCCTTTTCGCAGAAACTTAAAATTCTGTTTTCTTTTTTTCTGCGTTATTCTGTTTTTCCCTAAAGCTGGAAAGTTGCTTTTCTACATAAAGATATTAAGCAACAAAAGTTAAGAGCTCGAAAGATTTGTCAGGTTTACTTTGCTGATAAAGTACAAAGCTAATGATACTAAAGGGTATACTCAACAGATGTCAATAATTTTTGTTTGGTTAGTGTTTGATCAGACCAAACATGGGTACTCATTTGCGTCCGGGTTTACAAAATACGTTCTCATGCTTACAGATCCTAAGAAGAAGAAAATCACATAGTTTTAAACAGCTAACCATTTCAAAGATAATGGAGAAATGAAAGACAGTTTGCATGTTCAAGAAACTCATGACAAAGATTATTAAACCAGAATTACATATTGTTATGCACATGTTATAAAGAGATGACCGTATGAGTGAAGTTAAATCTAACTTGAAATATTAAATGTTTTCTAACCTTGGGTACATGAAGCTGGTCTGATCCCCACCACGGAGATACTCCTGCAGCATCCGGGGATGATACTCTAATATCTGTTAAGCCACGAATTTGTTAAGCTACATGATAAATAAAAACCAGATAATACCAAAGCAACAAATGTGGAGTACCTCTCGATAAATCAGCTCTCTAACATCATCTTTTGCCAATTTCCTTCTCTCAAATTCAAATTCTAATTTCGAAATAGGTTGAGTGGATGGTTCGCGATCCACATTTGCTAAACCATAAAAGTATGGATCAGCTAATGCCTGCCAGCATAGAACATCACCATTAGGATCAGGAATATCATAAGCTTGTGAGTCATGATCTAACTGGTAGAATTATCATTTATATTTGATTTAATGTCGATGGTGAGGAATTAGCATATCTTGATGAAATGACGCTAACTACATCAAATCAAAAGAAGGCGCATTCAAGATCATCCCTTCATGGATTTCAATTATATAGGAAGAATATCCTTTATGTTTTCTGAATATAAAAAAAGTGAACGAGAAACACCTTTTTTCTGTAAATTTCAGGGTTATCTCTAGTATGCATACTTTGTTTCCATTTTAGTGCTTTTGAAAAATATTAAATCCTAGGATTTCTCAATCTTACTTCTTCAGCTGAGGGACGATCTTTTGGATCAAATACAAGTAAGCGCTCAAGCAGGCGAAGAGCCAAGTGATCCACATTAGGAAACTTCTGTGAGAAAGGAACTGGTGGCTTCTTACGCATGCTACTAAGGTACCTCCTTGCTTTTTCATTTCTAATCTGCCAGGACATGATCAATTAAGCACAGTGAGTGATCATTATCTAATCTCTCGATTAGAATCTCAGTAACAAAGCTTGAAATCAGCGTCAGGTTGAAGTGAATGCATATAAAGTTGAATATAAGAAAACAAGATAACTAACCCTTGATATGGATTCAGGAGAGGGAGTGCCAAGCATATCGGTCATGAGATCCAATTGATGCACCACATTTTTTCCAGGAAATAGTGGTTTTCCTGTAAGTATCTCAGCAAATATGCATCCTATACTCCACATATCAATTGCAGGAGTGTACTACAAAAGGATTAATGACTCGGAAATTACAATTATAGCCTAATAAAACATATTCAATACAATTATTATACATCAAAAAGAAAATGAAATTTCAGATACTGCACTTCTCATGTTCAAAAGATATATAAAAACAAGTGATCAACAAAACGGCCCGTGGAGACAATGATAGGTGCACCAATAACATTGAAAGTGCCTAAATATTCATGATAACAGAGCATGACATAAAACCATATCTGAATACATACGGAACTAAAGAAAAGTGCACAATATTTTTCTTTAGCTCCTAGCCTTTGCTTATATGATCAATTCCATTAACTTAATTATAAGAGAATTGATTTGACCGCACAGAGAATGAACCTATTGATTAAAAGGACCTTTAACAACTTCCAGGTATTAACTTTATTATTCCAGATTGCAGTAAAATTACATATTCTTAAAGCTGCAAGATTAGCTTCAAGAATTTCCCCTAGAAAATGATGAATAGAAAAGAAATATTAAACGACAATTACAGAAATGGCTGACAGCTAAGTTATAGATAATGCAGCAAATTCCTTATTTGGCCTTTTGGATGGTCTGGTGTTATCTGTATATAAGTTGTTATCTCGATGTGCATTTCAGTATTGACCATTAGTTGGAATTGGCATTTTTTCATTCTGTTGGTTAGGTATTTTTATTGCATTTCCCCTCCCGTCATAGTTATGGTAGGTATTAATTTGAAGGTACATGATGTACTGCTCTTGTGAGGGGGGGGGGGGGGGAGCTTTTTTTGTAATAACTTTGGCATGGGTTTTATTTATGAATATAGTTTAGCTGGGCACTCTTTTTCCCCTCCCCGAGGGGGGTTTTAACGAGGCCCCTCTCCTTTCACAAAAAAAAAAGTGAAAAGGAATCCAACATGGACTACTTCAAATATGAAAAGTTAGAATTAAACCATTATTCTGTATATGCACAAAGGATGTTAAAGGAAAATCGAATCCATCAAAAAGTAAACGAAAATACCTACTGTGGTTTTACTGCCAAGTAAAATTGAAATCAAAGTCCAAACAGTATAGCTCGTTAGCAACAGTCCAAACAAGCTTTACTCTGGATAAATATTAAATACCAACAATAACTGCTCCATAGAAAGTAGAAGGGGAAGACCAGAGGAATGAAAATATTTTGAGAAATCAAAGAAATATATATACATACAATGACTAGGTTACCGAAACAACAATATATCTCCTACTTTTTTAGTGATCTTAGCAACTGGAAATAAGAATATAAAGATGAAAAACCTATTATATAGAAGACTAAAAGAACTTACTTTGGAGAAAAAGGATCCACAAAGTTCAGGAGCACGATACCAACGAGTTGCTACATAGTCCTGGACGATTAAATAAGTTAGATTAGTTAGCACAAACTTTTTTCAAGGCTTACCCTATGTAATTCGCGCGGGGGGGGGGGGGTAAAGTAAATTAAGCCTTTGATTAAAGATGAATGCAGAAGCTTCGAGATTTCATGAAAGAACAACATACAGTCCAAAAAATCGCAGATGGGGCATCATTAAATGACACCCGTGCAAGCCCAAAATCACATATCTTCAACTTACAGTCAGCATTAGCAAGGATGTTCTTTGGTTTTAAATCTCGATGGAATACATTAGCTGCACAATTGGAAGAAAAATAAATAAAAAATAAAACTAAGAGGTGGGGTTAGGGGAGCATTCTGAAAAGCACTGACCTGAGTGTATATACTTCAGACTGCGAAGAAGCTGGTATAAGAAAAACTGGTGATGCTCAGGAGTCAAGTCATCATTGGCCTTAATTACTTGCTGAAGATCAGATTCCATCAACTCAAAAACAACATAAATATCTCTGAATTCTCGTCGAGATGGAGGGAGCATAATATGCTTTATTTCTACGATATCAGGATGCCGAAGCAACCGCAGCAACTTGATTTCTCTCAAAATCCGTGTTGCATCAGAGACATGCTCAAAGACATCACTGATCTTTTTTATTGCAACCTTTTCACCTGTGTGGTTATCAATTGCAGAAGCAACAACCCCATAACTTCCTTTCCCAATGATCTCCTGAACTTGATACTGGCTTCCCTCTCCATATTCAGTGAAAAATTCTGTTTCAAGTCCTCCCTGTATAGAACCATTGTTAAGAAACACCAAAAGTTCTATTCAGAAACAAGGAACAAAATGGAGTGCGACAACAAGAGATGCACATATTGAAAAGATAGATTAATGACATATTATATCACTGATGCTATAATAAACACAAAAGAAAATGACATGTAAAAGTGCACGCTAGCTAAAAGCAAAGTGAAAACTACCGTAACCTTATGATCATTAGATGCAGCCTCTGAATAACAATTGCTAATAGCCTGCCAAAATGATAGGAACAAGGTTCTCTTCATACCTCACAGCAGCCAGCATAAATAAATTTAAACATGTATAGTGAAAGGGCCATTACCCCTTACTTTTCCGCGTTGAAAAAGTAGATCAATAAATTAAGACACAGCAATGCACTTGGTTTCCAAATTATACAATAAAAAAGCAATGCTGGTGAAGATATTAAGAGAAATTATATGGTATCATTGAAATAATAGATTGAGCGTGAAAGAAGAAAAAAGTAGAAAGAAAACACCTTATTCTAAAAAAATACCAGTGCATCGACTTTATCCGGATGCTAATAGCAATTTACATTACTTATAGTTATCCATAAGTTGAACTCCATTAAACAAGATCTGAAAATGATAAGGATCGGAAAAGGAATATCCCAATATTATACAAGTTGAAATTTGGTTTAAAAAAAATCAGAATAACATTCATCAATTACTCTCTCTTTTTTAACCCAAAAAAGGAGAAAAAAGCAACGGAATTTGCTACTATCATTTTCCAAAATTTGAGATCAAGCCTCTAAAACACAGGATGAATCATCAGACATCATTCAAATTAAATGTCATAAATCAAAATGAACGTTGATCTATCAACTAATGATGTGTCTTTTATTAAGAAAAAAAACTGAAACAATCTTTTACAAAGAAATTGGCCAGTTTTAAAGTGTTTTTATAGGATTCATCACAAAAAATGCAAACCAAAGATTTTGTTTCAAATGAAAAAAGAAAAGTGGATAAATACCTTTTTCTGAGAACCCATGGAAGTAATAAGGAGGTTGGGAACTGTGATGAGATTGAGGGAAGAATAGTCGAAATCTTGAAGGAGTAGTTGTTGTTTGAGAGATAGAGATGGGGTTAGCGTAGAAGCTGAATAATGATGGTCATCCGAGATAATATTATTGTTGTTGTCGTTGCTGCTTTGAGTATTATTATTAGAGGGAAAAGAAGAGATGGTGAAATGGCGACATTGAAACCAGCCAAGAAAAACGTCGAGGAGAGTGCCACTTGCCCCCATCTACTCTTTCCTGCGATCCTCACCCAATCAACTCCCCCGTTGCCAGCTTCCGATTCCGATTCCGATTCCCATTCCTATTTTCCTTCCCCTCCTCTTCTATTATATACGTCTTGTTTATAAAATAGATTAAATAATCTTTTCCCGTTTCTTGCCCGATCAAGCGACCCGACCTGCAAAACTGACTGAAATTGACTTGAGTCAGAATTGCTTGTGACTCGAATGACTGGTGATCTGAAACTGATCCGAGTTTGACTTGATGTTGATTTGAACCCGAATTTGACCTGAAAAATTTGGATCTGAACCCGACCTGAGAACGACCTGAACCCGAATTCAACCTGATAATGTGATAACAGAACCCGACCTGATATGAACTCGAACCCGAGATTAACCTGGTAAATAACTGATATTACCCGACTTGTTATCAACCTAACCTGTTATGTACCTGATCTGTAATTGACTCAACATGTTAATAATCCGACTTGTTATTGAATTGATCTGATAATTACTTGTCTTGGTATTTACTTGACTTGTAAGTTGTAAATTACAAATTTACAATTGATGAAGTTGTAACTTGTAAGAATATGAATTTACTATATTAAAATGTGGAAAAATATATCTTCACAATTTAAAGTACATGATCATCAAATTAATAAATTTGTTTAAGATCATGAATTTTTTTGTTATTGGAAATATTAATTATGATCACTAAATTAATAAACTTGTTTCCTAGATTATGATCATTATATTAAAGTGTTAATTAAAAGTTTATAACCATTAAGTTAATAAGTTTAATTCGTGATTATTAACTTTATTATATTAGAAAATAAATTATGTAAAATGACTTTAAATATTAATAAGTTTACTTCATAAATTTATAAATATATATGAGATGTATAAACATATATTAGAAAATAGATTATATAAATATATAAATATATATATATGTAAATATATATTAGAAAATAGATTATAACCATTAAGTCAATAATTTTATTATATCAATAATTTTACTATATTAGAATATATATATATATTAAAACGTGATTTAACTTTTATGAATTGTAATGATAAAAATAATTATAAGGGATAGCAACTTTATAAATTAAGGGGATTATATAAAAAATGACTTTAAATATCAAAAACTTTATAAATTGTGACTTTAATTCATGATTGCACCTTATTAATATCAAAACATGAGAAAACTTTATAAATGGAATAGCAACTAAACAAATTCTGAAACTTTAAAACTTTATAATTGCACAAATTAAATTTATTACAATTTAGTACACTAAAATTCTAATTAAATCAACTAAATAAATATATATTAAAATTTAAGCTCTCAGATCTTATAGCAAAAGTTTTACAAGGCTAAAACCAGACTTTGCTACCAGAAATTTTCTCATCGAACTTTAACTTAGGCTGCCAACATGATTAAATTAAGGGTAACTTTTCAGCTTTAAAAAGCTGAATTGCCACCAGCCTAATTCAATCATGAGCAACTACTTAGACTACAATTTACATTGTAAATTCAAAGATCCAGACGATCCGAGGCGTGGCGGCATCGATCCGTGATTTCGGACCATTGTTGGCGGAAGGAACAATTCATCATTCATACCAATAAAACATTCCAAAGGGTAAACATATCAAACATTTGAAAGAGTAAAGAAATAAAGATAATAAAACAGTTTTGATGGTAAACATTTCATACCGCATAACAATGTAAAGAGCAGAACAAAAAAAGAAGCATCAATCCAAAGAAGCATCAAAACACTCAAAGCCTCAAAGACACCCTACAAAAAGAAGAAAAAAATCATTAATAACAATAAACAAATTGAAATATAATAAAATAAAGATAATAAAAATAAAGTAAATCATATATTTACCTTTAAAGGGCATAATCATTTTTCCACAGTAAGATATTCCTCGTCCCTTTCTTCCGGTTCGAATCCACACCACCAGTTTTCGAGTTGTTACAAAAATTTCAACATTTTTAGGTAAGAGTTTAGCTCTCAACTTGTTCAAGATTCGAACCCCCATGCTAAAGGAAGATTCTAAAGCAACATAAGTAATTGGAATGGCTAAAATATCTCTAGCCGTGCAAGCAAGAACCGGATAAGAAGTACTTTGTGTTTTCCAATACAGGATAAAATAGAATCACTGAAATAGAAATAGAAACATAATTTACCTCTTTCAGAGAGAGGATCATTATGGCCTCTTTCCACGTGTCCTACATAATACAAAAAACATAAACATAAATAAAAACCAGCATATCACAAAAAAATAGAAACATAAATACGAATATGAAAGGAATTTTTACTAGAAAAGTTCATCTCAAAAGATTGAGTATCCATTGAACCCTGAAAATAAGTCAAAAAAGATATATTTAAGGTTTTGAAATAGATTTGATCAAAAACAGAAACTCAATGATTTAATCTTTGTACGTGGCGTTATTAAACCAGCCCCCGAGGTCATTTAAAAACCTTTTTTGACACCAGTAGCATCGCAGGACGGGATGTCCAGCCGATATACTCGGATTAAACCATTGAAACAGAACCCATAACACACACATATATATATGAACAATGAAACAATGAAAAAAAATACAGAAATCGAAAAAAGAACTGAGAGAGATCAGATTCAGAGATATACCTGAGAGTTCAGATTCAAAGATATACTTGAGAGATGAGAGAGAGAACACAGTTAGCAAAAATGACAAGTTAACACAAACAACAGCAAAAATAGAAATCGAAAAAACAACTGAGAGTGTTACTTAAATTACCCAAACCAACAGAGAGGCTGAGAACTTTACACCAGAACCCAGAAATGATAGAGAGAGGGGAAGCTTTAGAGTCTGAGAGCTTTAGTTTAGGGCTTTTAGTTTTTGGAAAAAAGAATTTTGGGGATTATGGTTTGTAATTTCTGAAAAAAAAAGAGTTTATGGAAATTGAAGGGTTAGAGAATTTGAAGAGATTAGAGGAGAATATGGACAGATTTGAAGAAGTTGAAGGGATTAGAGAAAGAAGATGAAAAGATTTTGGGGATTATAAAAAATTTTAGGGTAGAATGTAATAAATTTAGGGATTAGAGTTTGGAAGATTGAAAAGGGGAAAATGGAAGAACGTGAGGTTATTCTTAAGAAAATTTGGGTTTTGATCGAGTAGAAACAAGTTTGGGATGAGTTTTGATGTTTGTATAAGATCTGGAAGGGTTTTGTTGAAGAACGAGGATGAACTGGGTTGAATATAAAGGTTTCATTCGAAAAAATAATGATTTTCTGGGAATAAGAGGTTTATGGGTAGAGAGAAGGCAGAGAATCTAGAGAGAGAATGAGAAATAAAATATGGACAGAATTTCAGTGAGAGAAAAACGAAATGAGAAATGAGAGAATTTCGGTTTTTTAGGTTTATATAGAAGGGCGGGTCGGGTTAAAAGATCAGCGCACTGTTATACGGGTCGTGCCTAACTATTCGGATCTCGTTCCGCTAGCACGCTTATTCTACATTTGTTTCAATTTGGTCCTGGTCACTTTGAAATTGAGCTAAAAATTTTGTTTTGTTCTCGATTTGGTCCTTATTTGATTTAAAGTTAGGTTTGGGCTTTAGGGTTTGGGGTTACTATTTATGGTTTATTTTAGGGATTATGGGTTTATGGGCTAAGGATTGAGGTTTATGGGCATAGTTTAGGGGTTAAGGTTTGAGGTTTATGGGTTAAGGTTTGAGGTTTATGGGTATAGTTTAGGGGTTAAGGTTTGAGGTTTATGGGTATAATTTAGGGGTATACATAATACATACATAAATAACATACATACATACATATATATATATAGTTTAGGGGTTTAGGGGTATACATAATACATACATTAATACATACATACATATATACGTAATATATATGCATACATAGTTTAGGGGTTAAGAACTTAAGGTTTGAGGTTTATGGGTATAGTTTAGGTTTTATGGTTTATGGGTCAAGGTTTAGTGGTTAAGGTTTGAGGTTTTGGGTATAATTTAGGGGTATACATAATACATACACAAATAAATAACATACATACATATATATATTTTAGGGTTTAGGGTTTATGGGTTAAGGTTTAGGGTTTAGGGGTATACATAATACATATATTAATACATACGTAATATATATACATACATAGTTTAGGGGTTAAGAACTTAAGATTTGAGGTTTATGGGTATAGTTTAGGGGCATACATACATACATTATACATAACATACATAGTTTAGGGGTTAAGGTTTGAGTTTTATGGGTATAGTTTAGGGGTATACAACTATACATACACATACATACATACATACATACATACATATAGTTAATTAATTATTACAATACATATATATATATATATATTATATATACATATACATACTAAAACTTATCTATATTTATTTCTATATACATATTACATATACCTATATATGTATACGTGTATATATATATTACATTTACATATACATACTAAAAGTCTAAAACTTACATACATACATGTATATATATGTATATATATATGTATATGTACATATATATACACATATAAATATATACATACATACATATACACATATATACATACATACATACATACATATATTTAATTAATTGTAACAATACATATATATATTATATATACATATACATACTAAAACTTACCTATATTTATTTCTATATACATATACATATACATGTATATATACATACTAAAAGTCTAAAACTTACATACATACGTACATAATATATATGTATGTGTATATATATAGGTATACATATTATATATACACATACACATACACACATACATTTAATTAATTATAACAATGCATATATATATATATATATATATTATATACATATACATACTAAAACTTACCTATATTTATTTCAATATATATATACATATACATATATATACATATGTATATATATACTAAAAGTCTAAAACTTACATATATATATGTATATATATACGTAACATATACATATGCGTACACATACATACATACATACATACATATATATTTAATTAATTATAACAATACATATATATATTATATACATACACATACTAAAACTGCCGATATTTATTTCTATATACATATACATATATATTGTATATATATACATATACATACTAAAAGTCTAAAAGTTACATACATACATATATATATAATATATGTATATGTATTTTGTATATATATTCATATACATATAGTCATATATATACACATATACATATATATATATACATACACATTCATACATACATTTAATTAATTATAACAATACATATATATTTTATATTATATATATATAAGCCGCCATTTTTTAAAATTTGTCGCACAATTTTTTATTACTGATTAAGTACCTTTTAAGTCCTCACTCGTTTATTTTTTTCAATTTAGTCACAATTATATATATATATATTTTAAATTGTAACATTCACTTTTAAATTTTAGTTTTATTCAATTAAGTCACAATTATATATATTTTGAATTGTAACATATTCCGGCATCCCAAGAGATATTTTGGTTCATATTAATCCCTAAAATTTATTTTTATCCAAAATTTACACACAATTACCAGACCGAAGTCTATTTGTACACGTAAGACCTGACTTGAACTGCAACCGAAACCGATATTACCCGACCTGAATTTTATCCATCAACGATGTGACCCGACTTGAACGTGGCTCGACCTGAAGTCCACCGAACCTGAATTAACTCGTTAATTAATTGGTTTGGACCCGAACCGTTTTGGCCCGAACTAAAACTTACCCGACCTGAAATTAACCCGACTCGAACCTGAACTCAATCTGATTTAAAATAAACCTGACAATGACCCGAATCCGAGTCGACCCGAACCCGACCTGATCTGAGTCAGACTATTAAATTGACCTGACATAACCCGTATCTGATTTGACCTGACCTGACATGACCCGACCCGAAACCAAAACGATTACCAGATTTCACATCCCGACCCGGAGAGACAACTGGCCAGATATTCTTTCTTACTCAAAAGTGATCAAATTATGTATCAAGTGATCAATTTATGTATTTTTTTTGGAATAGGTGTCTAAAGTATTTTTTAGCTAAAATATGTGCATTTTTAGCTGAAATATGTGTTTAAAATATTTTTGGCTGAAATAAATTTTTAAAATTTTATTTTTGGTTGAAATAAATGCCAAAATAGTTGCCTCAGCTGACTTTAAAACAAGCCAAAAATGAAATTTTAGGCACATATTTCAACAAAAAAATACTTTAAACACATATTTTAACTAAAAATAAAACTTTAGGCACATATTTTAGTTAAAAAAAATTTTAGGCACTTATTGCAAAAAAATACATAAATTAAGTACTTGTTTTTTAGTTAAACCAAATACAAGCTATTTCCTTTTATTTTATTTGTTTGTGTAAGGTGAAGTTGGATATTAATTTCAAGTTTGATCACTTGTAAAACAAATCAAGTTTGATCTTTAAACAATTCTTTTTGAAAAATATAAATATTAGCATTTTAGAAGAATAAATATCTATGTAAATGTTAGGGTAAAGTACACAAATAGTCACTAAACTATCCCAAAAAATATAAAATGCTCATCAAACTTTCAAAAGTTACATAATGGGCATTAAACTAGAGTTTGAGTTTGTGTTTTCTGAGATTTGATATATATAATATGTATATATTTCAGATATGATAATTTATTTTCTCTGATTTCAAGTTTGAAGTTGATTGTGTTTTGAGCTCTCATAGTTTTGAAGTTTATGTTTTTCTTAGTCTATTCTTATAATTTTATTGTGTTTAGTCTGTTTTAAATGTTTTATTTTTGAATTGGTCTGATTATTGTCAGGTTGGATCGGGTCAGATTAATAGCTTAAATCTTGGGGCAGGTTCGGGGCAAGTGAATTGAAATTATTTTTAGGATTGGGTCGAATATATTATATTTTGAAATGAGGTCAGGTCAAGCAAAACCCTTCCCGTTAGTATTATATTAAATTAAATATAAAAGGATAAAATACTTTATTGGTACATGAACTATACCTAATTCATCATGTTAATACATTTATTTTTTTCGTTTTCAGTTTCATATATGAATTTTTATTTCGTAAACGAGTTCAAATTTTTTTCGTCACAGGAACTGACATATACCATTAGGATCACTCATATTTTTGCATTTAGATTTTTTAAAAATAAAAATTCCCATTTGTTTAAGGTATAATAGCAAGTTTAGTCTTTAATGTTTTACCATTTTAAATATCCTCTGTCGTTCTTTCTATTATCCACTGAAAGCACATTCTTCAAACTGATTTTTCAATAGCCATAGACGGTGGCATTGAATGTTAGGGTTTTTTAAAAAATTCTCTTAACAAATTGATTTCTTTCTTCCAACCGTTGGTTTAAGGAGTTGTAAAAGATCGTCGCCGTCACCGACTTGCCCGTCGAGATTTCGTTCAAGGCTGTCGCTATAATCGATGTGGGTTCTCGCTTCCTGAGTGAGTTTTTCATTGTTGTTATCTTTCCCCAAACTGATTTTTGAGCAACCATAGGCGGTGGTGACAGTGCCTGTTTCGAACAACCGCTCGATTCACTGTCAAATTCAACGGTTGCGACAACAAGAAAGAAAGAGACGAACTGGAGTTGAATTGGGTGGACTTGTCGATGGTTGAGAGTGCTTTGCAGTTGTCGACAGAGGGTTTACTGGAGTAAGCTGTCAGAGAACATGAAGAAATTGGGTTTGGGCTCGGGGAAGCATATAACTTTCATTTTTTATTTCCCCTGTTTCAATTTTTTTGTTTAATCTCTTTTATTCTCGAGCTATTTCTTGTTATAGTTTAAATGTAGTCTTTATTTTTAAAAAATCTACGTGTTAAAATATGAGTGGTCTCAGTGGTACACGTCTGTTTTCGTGACAGAAATGTTTAAACTAGTTGAAGGAATAAAAAATCATGTATGAAACTTAAAACTGAAAAAATAAATATACTAACCTGATGAATTGGGTATAATTCATGTACCAATAAAGTATTTTACTCAATATAATATAAAATTCACTCACAAATGCATCTTATTTTATTATAATTTCAATTTGTCATATCTATAAAATAAGTGTCCAGATTATATATTTTTTGAATAAATATATAAAATATTTTTTGATTAAAATATGTGTTTAATATTTAATTTTATTATATTTTAAGTTCGATCTGTTAATTACCGTAAAAAATCTGTCATTCAATACATGAATGATATGCGGTCTGTTTATTATTTTTATTTAATTTAAAAAATCATAGTCAATTACCCCATTTTACTATTAGCATAAATCGATGAATGACTTGTTAATCGAACATAAATCTTGAAAACGTACAATCAAGCGATTGAATGACGATAAACGATATTGTGGATCTTCAAACAAGAGGAGAATACTCATTGTGGTGATAGCAACATAGAGATTGGTGATGACATGAGATGAATTTGAAGATTTAAGGTTATAATTTAGGCTTGTTGTGAATTTAGGATTTTTTTTGATAAATTATAAAATTTTAGAGTTTTTTTAAATTAAAAATTTAGGTTTTAAAAAGTAAAAAAAAATAAAAATAAAATTATGTGTCAAACAATAATTGAATATTAATTTTTTAATGGAATAAACTTAAAAATGATAACTATATTAAATGATGACACTTATTCTATTAAAAAAATGTCAAATACTTATGATCAAATATTTCTTTAAACGTCTATTACAAAAAATAATATAGTTTGCACATATATTATAACTAAAATTTGTATTTTTAACCGACATACTTGAAGAGAAGTTATATTTATGATCCAGTATCTTTTAGAGCATTTCAACACCGATCCATTAATCAATACAAAAGTTAAAAACTTTTGTTTGGGTAAGTAGTAAGTTAGAAATTTAACTCTTAAAAAGGTTAAATTTTTTAATTTAAATTAATGGCATGGGAAACTGAATTGCATTTAGACACCCTAATGCAAGAACCCCTTTATATTGAATAGAAATATTTTGTTAAATATTAAACTAAAGCTTTATTTTTAGTTGAGGTGGAAAAATTTTAGTTTGGGATAAATTAAAATTTTGCAAAAGTTAGAAAAATTAGTTTTTTAACAAATCAAAGTTTGAGAAACTAGTTTTGGGATAAATTAAGATTTTGACACTTAAAAGTTACCTTTTTTTGTTGCTTCTAAATTTTTCGAGTGAAAAAGCTAGTTTGACCATTCAAACGCTACAAAAAAAGCAGGGCATAAATTTTGCTTTAATTTGGGAAAATAAATGCAATGAAGTGAAGAGGGAAAGAAGCGAGTAATGTATGCAAAGAACATGAAAAATTATTAGATGTGTCTTTTTACAATATCATTTATGGTCTCATCTAATAATAATTTTTCATTTTATTTTTTTTTCAAAGTAAATTTTTACCTATTTCTTACATGTCATTAAATAAATGAATCGTATTAAATAAAATTATAAATTACGTGATGAGCCGGGACAATGTAATAATACTCTTCCCGAACATCACTTAGGAACCGAACAAATAAAGGGATTTGCTTAGCTGTCCTGAATTCTCCGACAGACACTGTCAGCCTGTTTATGGAAGATCGTGAAATCCAATTTACCAAAATAACATTTCCTTTTCTATCCCATTACTGCTACTTTTTTTTTTAAAAAAAAAATTCCTTCTATCGTATGAGAGTGTTCAATCTACGTTTTATTTTTTGACAAATGTTCAATCATCGTTACTGAATCTATCGGTTTTAAAATAAATGAACTACTTTCACTAAACTTGAATTAACAATCAAACTCTTTTTCAAAAAAAAAAAAAAAACCCAATCAAACCAAATAATGAATAGCCAATTTCCCTGTCAATTTATTCAAAGATCTAAACTGCTACTCACGTGCTGAAGGGCCCATGTTCCTATTCCCTACTCTCCAGATATTCCCTTACTAATAACTGTGCAGATCTAATAAGAGAAGCAAACAAAAATTCAATATAATATAATGTTTCTATTAATTAAATGAAATCTCACTACATAGATTAGAGACGACACACGCACGTAGTAGATATAACATCTGAATTTGATTACCAAGTAGGAGTATATAATATGCTAAAAAACAACAATGGCTTAGCGATTGTGGGGGCTGAAAGTGAGCAAATAGTTGCCGCGGGTGCAAGTGGCAATGCTGGTGGGATCATCGTATGCATACGAATATGCTTTGGGACAACCAGTCTTGAAAATCTTGGAATATGCGGTTGGCTTGCAAGACTCAGGATTCCCAAAGTTGCCGGTGCAGCAATACCTCGGCGAGTTGAAAGCAAGGCACGCACTTTTGCACGCCACCACTCGCTTCTTATCTTTCGATCTCACTTGTAACCCCACGGGGCACATCAAGTTCAAGTCGCTGTCGCACCCGGCATAGCTACATTTGCCTTTGCCTTTGAAAGGGATTATCGACATGGCAATGTTGTACCCATCCACCAAGCTGACGTCGTAGAAATCTTGGACCTGTCCCAGGGTGATTTCCGCCAGTGTGGCTGGCGGTGCACCGCCGAGACCATTGCAGAAGAGGGAGCCGCCGCAGTCACCAGTGGCGCAGCGGCCGCGACCCGAGGCGTCGAAGGAGCAGCCGTGACGACCCCAGAAACGACCGGACCTGAGGGGAGGGAGATGCATGGAGTAGGCCTTGTTGGGTGGAAGCTTGAAGCCACCGCGGGCTAAAACAGGCTTCCCAGCGCTTGGTTGGATCCCTGGCCACACCGGGTGAGCGCACTTGTTGTGGAGGGTTATTGTTATTGCTGATGTTGAAAACAAAAACAAATGCATTAGAAGAGAAAGGAGTTAAAACTTATAAGAGGTACCAGAAATGTGGGATAAAAGAAGAGTGAAGAGTGTGAAAGCAAACTCGGATCTCAGCATTGTCTCCATGGCTGAAACCTTGAGCAGCACGAAAGAGAAAGGCCTGCCTGCTTGGACAGTCGCTGAGCTCTAACTATGGTAGCCCTTTTATAGATAGAAAAGAAACTAGTGTAGGGTTTGTTTACTATTCTTTTAACTAGTAAACGAGAGGTGGTAACTTCTTTCAATAGTATACACTATACAATATCTAAATTTAGAATCTTATTTTAAAAATATCAGTGTCTTTTTGACTCAGCAAAAGCATACTAGTACTATTTTCTAGACGTCCTCTAGTGTAATGGTGAGCACTTTTGTGCTACTTGTATGAGTTGTACATTGAACAATAAGAAAGAGGAAGGGGAGCACTCATACTTTTTGAGTACAGGAAACACATTTCCAACGGTTCCAAATTGCTCCTTTCGTATCCCAAGGAAAAAGAATAGGCTCACCTTTACAAAATTTCCAGTTACTGTTTCTACGGTAAAATATGCAAACACTTGCTTTGATTACTGGTGTTTTTTTTTTTACATAAAAACAAGATTCATTTATTCAAACTGAAAGCAACATAAACAAAAGGGTCTCGACCCAAACAAGCCAACCATCTGGGCAGCAAACAAACCCAAACAAACATGGGGACAACATCAAACAAAACATAAACCATAAACGAAACACAAGGGAACAAGATAGAAAAAAATCTAATAACAAAGAAGAAAATCAAAGCACATGGATCAATCAATGGCATAGTCAAATGACACTTCTGCGAGAGCTCCATATGCATAAGGCGAGAGCCCTTTGGCAAGGAGGAGAGAACATAATCGCAGGGAGAAGAGATGATCTTTAGGGAAGGGAGCACGTACACTGCCATGTCATAACCTTCCTCCACACAATGATGGTAGAAGCGGAATCCATCATTCGAATTACGGATGATCATTAACATGATCACTCGCTACCTTACGAACATTCTCAATAACGCCCTCATCTTCAATGTTAACCAAATCCATATCCCTATCCAAGCTTATGTAAAGGTTAGGGACTTCAGTAATGTTGAAGCCATAAGGATCCAGACCTAACTCAATGATTTCGGTGGATTCATGAGACACCTATAAATTTCACGTACATGTTTTTTTTCTAGCTTCGTTTTTAATCCTGGTCCTGCCACCCGAGGAAACTCCCATTTTTTGAGTTTCAAGAGCGTTGATAATTGGGAAAGCTTTGGTGATAGGTGAAGGAAAAAAGGCTAACTCGAGGGCAGCATCACAAAAAAATGGCACCAAAACCTCGGCTTCCCCAATTCCCGGGCCCAATCTGAAAAACTCTTTCAAAGATTTTTTCAGTGAGCTCTCTTTTCTTGGAGCTTGAAAAAGTATCTGCCGTGTTGAGTTCTCTTTTTCTCTTCCTGTTAAAAGCAAAATTCATGTTGGTCAAGGATTCAGCTATGGCATCTCCTGGATTGAGCGATAGGGCTGCGAAGAAAGGTTTAGGGATCTGCATGGATGGATCTTTTCTGATCTGCATGGTCAGACTATTTTTGACAAAAGCCTTTTTTTCCCCCTTTTTCAGACATCTCATCTTTTTCTAGGACGTTGATTAGGCCTTGGCGTGTTTGTTTTGTCCTAGGTTGACTTGTAGCAAAAGTGTTAATCTAAAAAGGAAAATAAATATTATACGAATAAATAAAATTAAATTTAAATTGAAACAAATTTATTCAAATACAACCAAACCAATTTGAATCGAAAACCAGTAGGAAATATGTTAAGGCATGCGCGAAAGTTTTCTTAAGATTGATTTCGACCATTCCTTGGTGCTTGAGTTGTTTTTGGTCGCCAGTTTCCTAGGATACAAAAACGAATGATCTTCAACAGTAGCACTACTGTAGAGATCACGAACAGAACTTTGCCTTTGCCATCACCAAAAATAGTATGCATTTTCGAAGAGTTTTAAGACTTTCGAGTTGATAAAAACTGAAAATTGACTTGGTATATATAAGAGAATGGATGAGGAAAATATGGAAAATAAAATATTCCATATTAATGACCATTTGCCCTTAATCCGATTTAATTAAAAAATAGTCAATTACTGCCATTTTAAAACGAATATATTTCTGTGAATTGAACTCAATATATTTTTAATATTCGAATTTAAGGAAGCCATAAATTATCCCTATTAAATTTGGAATATTCAAAAAGATATTATATTTGTAAGAAAAAAATTATTCGAAGTGGGTAAAATATCCGCAAGTCCACGTAGGGCCCGACCGCAAACATTCGCGTCGCCCACGTTGTGCTAGTGCGCCCCAACCCGAATGGGTTCACGAGCTTAAATTATGCACCCCCTGCCCTTGCGCGCGAGGCACAATTTCCATTCAAGTCATTCAATGACCACCAAGAGGGTAAGTGCATATAAACACTTCCCATGCTATTTATACAAACGATGTGGGATAATGGGGTTTTCACTTCTTTACTCAATTCACAACTACCATACTTTGAGCATCAATTTCTCATTCATCACTCAACCAATTTGAGCATATGAGGTACCGTTGTAAAGGTCTCATGGAGTAGAATAAGACCAAAATAGAATCATTATTCAAATCTCCACCTTTACCTTTGCTGAGTCCTTAATATAGTCTCATTTTAGTATCTATAGTACGAACATTTGCATTGTTTATTAAGTGTTTTATTAAAATTTGTATGTTTTTAGTTATTTCATAGTTTGTGGTTTGTATTTTAAATATGTTACGGTTTTAGTACTTTTGTTATGTTTTTAGTTATTTTTAATAAAATGTATTTTTGTGTTAATTGCAGCCTTAGATATGTTGAATTTGGTGATTGCAATTATGACACAAATGAAGTTGAATCCAAAGATGATAAGGTGAAAGGAATTGGGCAAATGCTGAAATTGAGAAAATAGACTCAATTAACTCATACTAAAATTCTGCACTCAATATGTTGCACGGTTTTAACTATAATTTGAGCTCTAGAACTCGATAATTAGCCCGTGAGATACCGTTGGAAAGCTTATTGAGTCTACTACATTTTCAAAGTGATTGGGAAGCCAAAACAGATATGGAAATGATGACAAAATGCTGAAACCGGAATCATGCAAGTGGGACAACATGATAACCACTTGTGCACATTTAAAGATATCATCAAATAATTGAAAGTTGTTGTGAGTGTTATGTGTATAAACATCTCATATCTTCCTCATCGCCTTCTTTCCGTTGTGGGTCACAAATTAAATCATTGTATCAAATTAATATTTTTTCAAGAATCACGATAATTGAGCGAGATCGTGCTAATAACGTGTTGTGAATAAAATAAAGAAGAGAAAGAACAAATAGATGAACAATAACAAGATGAGAGACAAAGAGAGAGATTTGTATTATATTCTCAATATAGCTTTGTGTACAATGCTTTCTCTAATCTCTATATTTATAGGTAAAGGAAGGAAACCCTAATTGCAATGGGTATAAAACCCTAATAATAAAGTGAATTAAACTCTCCTTTAATACATAGATATTCATCATAAATAAATATTCATAACAAAAGATTTTTTTCTTTCAAATGGATGAATTTTCAGCCACTATCCTTTGTCATCTAGCATTAAAAAATTTCTATAAATAGGCTTTAGTTTTGCCTTGGAAATCATCTTGGAAGCTTGGTTGTAACCTTGTTAAAAATTCAAGATCAATTTTCTTTCTTTCATCTTTATATTTTTATTTCATCTTTATATTTTTCTTTCTTTTGTTTGGTTTTTGTAAACCGAATTGTATTTTCTTTAAAGTTATGGTGTCTTTCTAAGTCAAGTTGCTGCGGTGAAAGGATGAAGCTCTTGGTATATACTAAATGTTAGTTTGAAATTCTCAACGTATACTAAAACATGTTAAATTAGTATATGATGTTAAATTCAGTTGGCTAATATTCATGTTAGTAAATTAAGAACATTAATTCGTTATAGACAAGTAATTTGACACAATTACTGCTTGTTATAATTAACTTGATTTATTGTAGACAAAATAAATTGGCATAATGAACACTTGGACTTGTTTATTAATTTTGATTGCACCAATCCATATAACACCATATGCTATACCTTTGCATTTTTTTGGACATTGTTTATTGCACTTTGGACTTTGATTATGGACATTGGACAATGGACTTTGGACTTTCATTGCAGGACATTCCGATTGAATTTCATTTCATCATATGGACTTTAATTGAATAATAAGATAAATAAAAATTAATCTTAGTATAATACCAAGAGTGGATTCTCAAAAACTCAGCATCTTTTATTTATATCGTTGTTTATTTTCTAATCAATTATTCTCTTTGCATATTTTTTTATTTTTATTTATAATCTTGTAATTTCTAAACAAAACTTCCCTGTGGATTCGACCTCGGACTCCTGAGAATTATTACTTGACAACAGCCTGCACTTGGGCATACGACTGAAAAGAGCCGGTCAAGTTTTTGGCGACGTTGCCGGGAAGGTAAGCTTTATAATTCAAGTTTATATATATTATATTTAAAAGACAATTCTACCTCCTATATATTATATTTAATGGACGGTTTTACCGCCTATTTATATGTATATTAGTTTTTTTATGTCAGTTTGACAGTGTGATTTTAATTCTCGTGGTTTGGTTAGAAATAATTTTGAAACTCTTTTTGGAAATTTGTTTGACACACCTCCAAATTCACCTACCATGGCTGAAGATCAACTTGTTCTCAATGAAAATGCGAATACGCAAGTGCGCTCGATGTGTGATTACTTGCAACCCCCTCGAACTTCACACCTTCATGTTTTATGTTTCCCCCAAATGCTAACAACTTCGATTTAAACCAAGTATGATATCTTTACTTCCCACTTTTCATGGCATGGAATGTGAAAGTGCTTATGCTTTCCTTAAAGATTTTGAAGATGTATGCGTCACTTTTAATGACCAACAATATTCAAATGAAATTATTAAGTTAAAATTATTTCCTTTTTCTTTAAAAGATAAGACAAAAATTTGGCTTAATACGTTGAAACCTAGGTCAATTGACGCTTGGCAAGAAATGCAAACTCACTTTTTAAAAAAGTTTTTTTTCCAACAAATAAAACTAATTCTTTAAAGAAACAAATTCAAAATTTCAATCAGAAGCCAAATGAAACGTTTTTTCCAGTGTTGGGAACATTTTAAAGATTTATTAAATTCTTGCCCACATCATGGTTTTGAAGAATGGCGTATCATAAGTTTTTTCTATGATGGTTTGACTCCTCAAAATAAACAATTTGTTGAAACAATGTGCAATGGTGATTTCATGAGTAAACTACCTGAAGAAGCTTTTGATTGCTTAGATCATTTAGCTGAAAATTGTCAGTCTTGGCACACAGATAATTCTACAGAAGGATCTGCTAAACATAATCTTATGCATAATAAAGGAAAATATCACCTTAACTAAGATGATGATTTAAGTGCTAAGTTTGTTATTTTGTCTAGAAGACTCGATACCATAGAAACTAGGAAAATAAAAGAAGTCAATTCATTGAAAAATCAAAAGAGTTGTGATATTTGTGATATTATGGGACACTCTACTCTTGAATGTCCGAACATTCCAATTTTTAAAGAAATGCTGCATGAGAATGCAAATGTCATAAATACATCCTCAAAGCCTTTTCCTTCTCCGTATTCTGAAACTTATAATCCTCAATGGAAAAATCATCCAAACTTTGGTTGGCAAAATAATAACCATCCTCATGTACCCCAAAATCAAAAGCCTCCATACGGTTCATCTAATTTATATTCGCAGGTAAAAGTTCTTGATGAGACATTGCAAGTTTTCGTGCAGGAACAGAAAAATCTTAATATTCAAACATCATAAGCTATCAATGAAATCAAGACAACACTTTCAACATTGACAGCTTCGTTGCGCACTCAAGAAAAGGTAAGTTTCCTGCTCAACCTATTCCAAACCCTTCTAATCAATCTAATCAATCTCTTGCTTCTTGTTCTAGTGGAACTTAACAAGAAGATGTTAAATCTATTACAACACTCCGAAGTGGCAAGAATGTTGATAAAACTATTCCATCAAAAATTCGAGAATCTTCATCTTATTCAAAATGTAAAGGTGAGAGAATAAGGGTAAGTATAAAAAAGATTGACATAGAAAAAGAGAAATGTGGAATTCCTGCTCCTTTTCCCCAGAGATTACAACCAACAAAGAATTTAAACAAAAATGTTGAATTCTTAGAACTTTTCAAACAAGCTAAGATCAATATTCCTTTGTTGGATGTACTCAAACATGTTCCATCATATGCAAAGTTTTTGAAAGATATGTGTACTGTCAAAAGAAAACATAATGTGCAAAAGAAAGCAATTTTAACAAAAACTGTAAGCTCGATTATTCAGTACCTTACTCTACCCAAATACAAAGACCCTGGATGCCCGCCAATTTCATGCATTATTGGTAACACTAGAATAGAGCGTGCTTTTCTTGATCTTGGTGCTAGTTTTAATCTTTTACCTTTTTCGGTATATCAACAGTTAGGTTTGGGTAAACTTAAAGCAACGCCTATTACACTCCAACTTGTTGATCGTTCTATTAAAATTTCTCGAGGGGTGGTAGAAGATGTGTTGGTTCAAATTGATAAATTTTACTTTCTAGTTGATTTTATTGTTTTGGATACAAGCCCTATTTCAAATGCAAATGCACAAATTCCTATTATTTTAGGTCGCCCATTTCTTGCTACTTCTAATGCCTTGATTAATTGCAGGAATGGTGTTTTAAACCCATTTTTTGGAAACACAAATTTAAAATTAAATGTGTTCAATGTTTGTAAGCCACCTGTAGAGAATTTTGAAGTACATGAAGTGGATTTTATCGACGAACTTGTTCATGAACAAATCAACATTTCTAAACTTTTTGATGCTTTAAGAAATTATTTTGCTGATTCTGAAATTGATTATGTCTCTAAAACAATCTTTTGCAGGAGAATGATAATCATTATTGGATACAAAAATTTGAGAAACTTCTGTCACTACTGACTGCTTTGGTATCATCAAATGAAGAACCACCAAAGTTGGATCTGAAGCCATTGCCACCTCACCTAAAATATTCATTTTTGGGTAAGAATGAAACCTTTCCAGTTATAACCTCTGCAACAATTGATGCATTCCAAGAAGGTAAGTTGTTAGAAATTTTGAAACTACATAAGAATGCATTAGGATGGACCATAGCTGACATAAAAGGAATTAGCCCATTGATTTGTACTCATAATATTTATTTACAAGAAAATGCTAAATCTTGAAGACAAATGCAACACAGGCTTAATCCTAATATGAAAGAAGTAGTGAGAAGTGAAGTCATTAAACTAATGGATAATGGAATCACTTATCCCATTTCTGATAGTGAATGGGTAACTCCTACTCAAGTAGTACCTAAGAAATCTAGAGTTACTGTGGTTAAAAATGAAAATAATGAATTAATTCCAACTATGACTGTTTCTGGTTGGCGTGTGTGCATTGATTATAGAAAACTTAACGCAGTAACTAGGAAAGATCAATTTTCTTTACCCTTCATGGATCAAATCTTAGAAAGAGTTGCAGGGCATGAATATTATTATTTTTTAGATGGATACTCTAGGTATAATCAAATTGCAATTGCACCTAAAGATCAAGAGAAAACTACATTCACATTTCCCTTCGGCACATTTGCATATAGAAGGATGCCTTTCGAATTATGCAATGCCCCAACCATATTTCAAAGATGCATGTTAAGCATTTTCAGTGATATGGTTGAACGTATTCTTGAGGTATTTATGGATGACTTTTTGTTTTTGGTGATTCCTTTGATGATTACTTGTCAAATTTAGAAAAGGTATTGGTTAGATGTGAAGAAAAAAATCTTGTTCTTAATTGGGAAAATGCCATTTTATGGTTACTAATGGTATTGTCTTGGGTCATTGATAAGTGCTCAAAAGTACTATTTTTCTTACCCTTTTTACTCATATTATTGTTAGACTTAGGCTCATATTAGTTGCATAATTAGCCATTCATGCATTAATCCATGTTTCCTTCCATCGTTGAGCTTGATTACATAACTTGGTAGTTTTTGTGGGAAAAAATGCTGCTTTGGTGTGTTTTGTGTGTATGTGCAGGATCACTTTCCAAAGCAAGGCTAGAGCTAGTTGCCAGGGCAATGCATGAAGGAGATGTCGAGCTAGTTGCCAGGACAATGCATGAAGGACACGTCGAGCCAGTTGCCAGGGCAATTGTCGACAAAGAATAAGGTGATATGGTAGTCGAAATTGATGACTAGACAAGCCCAAGATGACGTGGAGCAAAGCTAAATCCCAAAGGAATTTGATTTCCATGAAGAGATTAAAGAAGAATTAAATTCCAAGAAGATAGGAGAAGTTCTAGAAGGAATAAAATTATAATAAAGAATTATATTCTTTAAAGATAATTTAATTCCAACTTAACTTCCTCCTCAAAGAAGGACTTTGACCTAGCCCTATAAATTAGAGGCCATGCCGTCAACTCCAAGGAGAGCAAGAGAAGAGAATTTTCGACAAGCATTTAGGGCAAGGAGATTTCGACAAGCTTCATTCTTCATCGACATCCTTGAATTCCTGAAGTATGGTTATCAATTCATGCTTGGTTTTCGAGGAAATCGTCGTTCCTACTTTTATTTCTTTTCTCTCTTCTTCAGTCCCCAAGTTCACAACTTCTGTTTCTTCTTGATGAGTTATGATCTGCCTTTCTTCGTTGGCTACCATTCTCTTTAACTCTTCCGGGACCTCACTTTCTATCTCATCATATCCTTCCTCAATTCCCTCTGAGACCTTAGGGCATTTGAAATTCACTACAGGATTGGATCCGGTATCATTCATATCATCAATCATGAGCGACCTGCATTAAATGAGAACGAATTGTATTGGGAAGAAGATGGCTTTATATGAAGGGAATGAACATGAAGAATGCATGAATGCAATAAATAAAACTTTGGTCATTTTAGGAAAGTGGGGATATTTTCATTTCAATCAAAAGTTAACATAGGTACCCCGTACAAGAGATCCCCATTGTTTACGGGCAAAAACAAAAGGTTGATTCGGAGCATTACTCTAATCTATTCCTAAAAACTACAGGTAGATCAATGCAGCTCCAGTTATCGAGTGTTTCCCCGGGACGACAAGGGCGGATGTTGGTCAACATTTTGCTGCCTCGGTCCTTTTCAGCTATCATGTTAATGTACATCCCTTCAAATAATTCACCGAGTATCTCCTCCTGGTTGAGTACTTCATTTTTCTTCATGGCCTCTCCAACATCTTGACCTGGCCGGTAGAACCCTCCGGAGACAAAAGTGGTTTTCAAACTAGGAAAGGACATTGGTCTCCATGGAATGTCTTCTTCTTTAGATCTGGCTTTTCTTTGCTCTTCCTTCCTCTTATATTCCTCTTTCTTCTGTTGGACACTTGGTTGGTAACCCAGCCCGAAACGATCCTTCTTGGTTATCATATTCTTGGGTCTCAGGTTTCCTTTTAATTTCTTCCCCAGCCCTTTTCCTATTTTGGCTCCTCGGCCTAAAGTTTCTGCGACGGTCATCTTGGTACAATTAGATAACCTGGGGTAGGGGATTCGACTTCCCTCCGAAACGAAAGTGGCATTCACTAGTTCCAATGCTCGGAACGAGCATTCTGCAGTATCTTCATCATTTTGAATGTAGGGGGCATCTGATGTCACTGAAGCAACAAATTCCTGCTCTGCCTCTACTGTGACCAATTTGCCTTCGACTACAAATTTTAACTTTTGATGCAATGATGAGGGGACAACTCCTGCGGAGTGGATCCATGGTCTTCCCAACAAGCAGCTGTAAGATGGTTTTATGTCCATCACCACAAAATCGATCATATATTCAGTTGGTCCGATCAATAGGGGCACCTCAATTTTCCTTATTGTTCCTCTTTGCGTACCATCAAAGGATCTTACCGAATTGTGGCAGGGCTTTAGGTGCAAACTATCTATTGGCAGTTTTTGCAGGGTCACATAGGCAAGACGTTCAAAGCTGACCCGTTGTCGATCAGTACGCCTGGTACTACATACTCTTTGCAGTGGGTAGTGATGTTAAGGGCTTTGGTGGACCCCGTTCCTCCATCAGGGATCTCATTGTCACTGAACGTTATGTGATTATATGCAGTAATATGCCCCACTATCATGTCCAGGTTTGTCACAGAAATGTCATGGGGCACAAAAGTTTGATTCAACACTTTCAATAGCGTCTCCCGGTGCTTTTCTGAACTCAAGAGTAATTCCAGTACTGTGATCCTGGCCGGCTGCTTTCATAGTTGTTCCACTACGTTGTACTCGCTATGTCTTAAGAACTTCAGAAATTCTTTGGCCTGGGCCTCAGTTACCGGCTCATTTATCTTTGGGGGAGGTTCTTCTCCAAATATCTGCGTGGGGCTAACTGCTGTACTCTTCCCCTTATCCTTTTCAGCTACTTTCAAAGCCTCGGAGGAATAACATCTGCCGCTCCTTGTGAAATGGCCGGCCACACCAGCGTTTACATCGTTCTGGCTTTGTTGGTCTTTCAGCGTAGGCTCTTTCACCTGACCGTGTTCTGGTTTTTCTGGCGTGGTCACATTTACAGCATAATTCCAGGGGGTTTGCCGCATATCTTTGAATGGGAATGGAGATGGTGTTGAAATAATGATCTTGGGATTTATCTTGTTGGTTTCTCCCTGTGAGGCACCTGCATTCCCTGGCCTGGGAGAGATGATAAAAGGTCTATCCTTCCCGTATTTAGATTTGGGGCTATCCGTCATGTGTACGTCCGACCCCTTCTTCCCCATGGGCTCCTCGAAAAATTCTATTTGCTTTTCATCCATTAATTGCTGTACCAATTTTTTAAACTCATCGCACTCTTGGATATCATGCCCTTCAGTATGGTGGAATTCGTAATACTCTTCACATCCCTTTTGCCTTGTTATCATGCCTTTGTCGATCATACGAGCCATGCATAACTGTTGAAATACCCACCGTAAAGGAGACTTGATTTCTGATACATCATCCTTAATCCTCCTGGTAAAGTATTCTTTAATAACATTTACCCCTATGCTCCCATGATTAGGCAGCGGGTTGTTGGCTACACTCGGCTCTTCAAACTTTAATATCCCGGAATCGATTAAGTTCTGCACAAGTTTTTTGAAGGCAAGGCAGTTCTCAGTGGGATGTCCAGGGGTACCGCCGTGATAGTCGCAATACGCGTTCGGATTATACCAAGACGGGAAGGGCGGATTGACAGGAGTAACGATGTATGGATGGACCAGGTCTGCTTCATACAACTGGGAATAAAGTTCTGAGTACGAAACAGGTAGGGGAGTGAAAGTTCTTCTTTCTTTCTCTTTTCTGGCGATTCTCTCATCTCTTTGATTCGAGTTTTGTGTTTTTCCCACGGGTGCTTGTGGCTGTGAGACTGTGAAGTTCTTCGGGGCGGTATAAGTGCTGGTGGTGTTTACTTCATTTCTCTTGCTATACTTCCGAGACCCTTCCCTGCCATCAATCCTACCACTCTTAATTGCCAGTTCAAGGGACTCCCCAGTCCTGATCAAGTCAGCAAAGCACTGCGTTGTGTTATTAATGAGGCGATCAAAGAGTGCCCCTTTCAGAGTATTAACAAATAACGGCGTAATTTCATGTTCTGGGATGGGTGGCTGAATTTGGGCGGCCACTTCTCTCCACCTTTGGGCGTATTGTCGCAGGCTTTCGTTAGACTTCTGTCCCATATTTTCCAACATAATTCTGCTGGGGGTCATGTCTGTTACATGCTTGTATTGCTCAGTAAATGCTCTTGACAGATCTTTCCATGTCTTAACATTTGCTTTGCTCAACTGGGTGTACCACCGTAATGCCGCTCCAGTAAGGTTGTCCTGGAAACAATGGATCAGTAGCTTTTCGTCCTTATGGTAGGCCGCCATCTTTCGACAGTACATTGTTATGTGTGCGGAAAGACATGTGGTTCCATCGTATTTGTCGAACTCTGGCGTTTTAAATTTTGGCGGTAGGACAAGATCGGATACCAGACTTAAGTCGCTAGCGTCATTTCCTGATTCTTCATTTGATTGTAACATTTTAAATTTTTCCTCCATGAGGCGAAACCTTTCCTCCCACTTTTTCTTTACCTCGGTCCTGATCCTTTCAACCATGTTCAGGTCCTGCACTTCTTCTTCATAGAGTGCTTCAGCATCGAGGGGTTGAATTTCAGGTGCCCCTATTTGAAAGCTAGATGACATTCTTGCAGGGTCGATATACACCTTCCTAGCCGGGTTTGGTGCAGTTGGTTGAACCTTGTAGTGAGCTGGGGTACCCTCTGGCTCTTGAACATTTTCTCTTTCCACTCTTTTTCCAAGACTCTTAGCCAGCAATGCGGTTATGTCGGATACTATAGATGCTTGCGACTGCGCAATCTGATCACTGAGGCTTCTATGGGCCTCTTCAAGCCTTGTCTCGAGCTCTTTTTGCCCTTTTTCTATACTGATTATCCTGTCTTCCATGAGTTTGCTTTGTAAACGGGTAAAGTATGGGTGATGAATGATTGCGGGTTAACTACACACAATGCCATAACATTCATAATGTTAATATGGTTGCAAGAAATAAATGTATGTATAATGATGCGAATGTCATGATGCAAATGCAAGAATGCATGCAGATAAGGTACTGATTCCGCTGGTAATCACCCTTTTGAACTACTTCCACGGGAATTAAAGGGTCTAGATTACAACAGAGTTCGTATTACAAAATAAAGATCCCTAATACAAAAGATCTAATTACAACACAGAGTCCTATAGATAAGCTCTAGCTCTATCTCCTATTTTTCCAATTGCTCTGAGCAGCTTGAGGAACCTGGGAGCTTCTTCCATTTCCGGGACTATGAAAGGTCGGAGTGTCTCAGCCTCGACAGCTAAATCATTCACATGCCTGGCGACTCGCTGTATATCCACCATCAAGTTTGCGTAATATTGGTCCCTGTCCTGTACCATCCGGGCAGCGTCGCGCAGTCTCTTTTGCCAATAGGTGTCCCCTCCGGCTGCAGATTCCTCGAACACACTAATTCTTTCCTTGTAATCCTCAATAGTTACTTCGAGGGACTCAATTCGTGCTCGTAACATGCTTACTTCGCGCTCTCTTTCTTGAAGCTCAGTGAAACCATTTCTGTGGCAGTACATTCGAAGTGAGTGTTCAACTTCTGCCATATTTCCTTTTAATTCGCCATTTTGACTTTGGCTTTGCTCCAGACTTTGAATAGTGTCATCGTACAGTTTTTACATCTCTAACAGTCTATTTCGGCTACTCATGGACTTTCTTTTCCATACGGCGACGCATTCTTTCTCATGATGGACAGCTTGTTTTCCCTTGCTGATTTCTTGCCTGAATCTTTCCTTTTCCTGATCAATGGCCTTCTTGGAGGACCGTTTTTCTTCTTCCATAGCTAAACGACAGCTTTCTATCTCTTTCTCGATTGCTCTCTTACTGATTTATCGTTCTTCTTCCACCAAACGGATGCCATTCATTCTTTCTCTTTCCACGACTATGAATTGACTCCGGCTGACCTTCTGTATTTTTGCTTGTAGTAGAAGGACATCTTTTTGATAAAGAGCATTCTTGTCGTTCAAATCTGCATTTAATTTCTTTAACTGCCTAATGATCCAATCCCGCTCGTCAACCTCTAAGCTTGCCTTATAGAGCTCGCTTGCATGTTGGGTTTGTTGGATGTCCATTTTCCTTTTAACTTCTTCGAGTTCATTCCTTAAGATGTCAGCTTCAGACGGTACCACCCTTGTAAGCTCTTCGAGTGACACTGCTGGTCCTTGATCAGATTCAGGAATCACATTATTAACCCCCAAACGTCTCCAAATATCGTAGTCCGGGGTAGTCATGTGCTCGGTATCTCTTTCCACCCTGATCCGGTAACAATGGTCCCAGGCCCTCATGATGGTCTGAATTTTTCCTTTGAACTCCCCTTTGAAAAGAAATTTAGTTTGGCTTAATCCGGCGGTGTTGGGAATAAACTGTCGAGACACTAAAAGCGGAGCACAGACGATCCCTCTATTCAATCCCAACATCATCAGCCAGTTGAAGTCACCACAACTATATAGAAAATAATTAACTTTACCGAGCCATGGGACCCTCCATGCTATGTCTTCATCTTGAATGTTCCTGAAGAAACTAGTCCACATTTTTGTTTTCAAATCCTCTCACCATTCCTTTGCTAAGTACTCCCGTAAAGGCGAAAAACCTTGGAAGGATATCCCCGGCAGGACCCTCGTCGGTGTCTTCCACATGTGACTCTGAATCCATACTTGTAACAGCTGTGCGCATCCTCGAAAACGTCCTTCTTCATGTTTTCGGCTAGCATTTAAGGAAATGAAAGTCTCGACCAAGATTGCTGGTATTGGGTTTGCTTTCCGTTTTACCCGCTCAAATATGTCCAGAATGGCTATGTCAATGTTCCCGAGTACTCTTGGAAAGATCACCAAGCCATATATTCCTAAGGCGAACAAGTTCATTTTCTTTGCCTCGCCTGGATGTGTCGGTATGATGTCCCGAATACTTTCCCATGCAAAGACTATATTGTCTCCTCGGATCTGAAGGAGGCCATTAACCCAATCGTCACTCATTCCCGCAAAGGTTTTGAGTTTCGCAGTGTAATTCTGATTCCTCGGAGGCTTTGCGTAGATCCAATTTTCCTGAATGTTTTTCTGGTTAAGTAAAGCAGTGTATTCTTCTACTGTAGGCATCATGTCCTGCCCATTGAAGGTGAAGCAGCAAAAAGCCGGATTCCAGAACTGGACTATAGCTCGGAGTAGGAGCTGGTTAATCTGAACATATAACAACTGTGCAATGTCGCCATAACTATCACAGGACAAGTCTTGTAGTCTTCGATCCCATCTTTCCCAAATGCTTTGAAGATCCCATAGGTCGTTCTGTTGGAGACTCACATCGGTGTACCCTGCTATTACGCGTTCGTTCGACAAACTGTCCCCTTGGGTTTTCTGGTTGACCTCTGACCAATGTCTGACTGACAAATTAAGTTCTTCTTTCCTAAGACACCTTTTTTCCATGGTGAAAGACTTTCTGATCAGCCAAACCACTTGATCCAGTACCTTTATGTAATGCAAATGTATGATGTATGAAAAAAAAAGCGAAAAGAAAGTAAGTCAGTACCATATAAAATTAATAAATATATAAATAAAAGGACAAAATTAAACAGAATAAACACACAAAATAACCCTATTTATCCTGTCTAAAACACATAAGGTTATCTGCATGGCTCTAACAGGGTGGGTTTCTATGTTCTCTACATGCAGTGTTGGTTCTAGGAGGTACCCGAATTGTCCTTGCTGTCCCCTACTAAGGTTAGCAAGGCCCCCGATCATCACCCATTATAGGCTCCTTTCAACCGAGTTCAATTCAGGGGGACCCATTCGCTTATGCTCGTACGAAGGAACGATATCCTTACGAAAGCATAAGGTACTCGAGCCCCGAAGGTACTTGCTAGGCCCATACGGGAGAACGATATCTCCACGAAAGCATTAGCGTTTTCCCCCACTTAAAAAAACGGGTTTATATGCCATATTTTAAATGCGTTAAAATAAACATGCAATTATGACCGAATGTTAATTTAATAGTCACTTTAATCCGGTACTTCCAATATTAGTAAAGCGGTAATTATTTTAAAAGCTTGACTCTCATTTGTTTTTTTTGAAAAAAAAAACAAAAAATGACCCCAGCGGAGTCGCCATCTGTAGCGATGTCCCTTTTTTATCGCTAAATAAAAACGAGGATTTTTAAGTGTTTGAAAGGTGTTTGTGATTCTTTTGGATATAAAATATTTATTCCGTGGGGTTTTAAAAAAACCGCATTTTAAAAAATGGAGTCACCACCGGCCACTTAGGTAGGCCGGACACCATAAAACCAGAGATTCAAAAAATGTTGGGTTCGAGTTTGATTCACGGTTGGGGAAGGATTAGCACCCCCACACCGCCCAAAATTGGTACTTTAATAATTACCGCTTTATTAATATTGGATTTTCTGGATTAAAGTGACGATTATTTTAAAATTCGGTCATAATTGCGAATAAATTTTATGGGCCTCGTTATCCGAGAATAAACGCCCAACCACTATCACTACGCCTAATACTGGCCCCGTTTACGCTCGGATAAAAGGGCACCACATTAACAATTTATATACCATATGCAATCTTAGTGACAAAAATATAAGACATAGCAGATAATTTAAAAACAGTAAATATTCACATAACAGAATACTAATCTAACATAAATGAAATACGTAATTAAAACACACATATACATAACAAGCTTAACAGTAGATAAAAACAAATTTAATATGTTACAATAACAAGACAAGAATAAATACGTGTGTAGACGAACATATATTTCAAGGAGACATACATACTAGTAATAAAACATATTTCAACATATATGGAACAAATATATATTATATATATAAAAAGAAGTAAATATACTAACATGTAACCTAAAAAGCCAAGAGAACATACATACATACAAAAATACAAAATATACCGTATACGAATCAACTAGAACATAACATGCTTAATATGAATAACCAAACAAGAAGACACATAATCATTATAAACTTAATACACATATACATGTGAACATAAAAATACGAGACATATACGAGAGATATATAATAAGACAAAAGACTACATTAACATATACGATTATAATACGAACATGAATATTTACATGGAAACATGACTGAAATGAAAAAAAAATAAAAGTCAAAAGGCGTAAATTAAAGAACAATAATATGTAATTTAAGGACGAAAATGCGAAATAGACAGAACCTAAAAGGATTAAAACTGTAATTGGACCAAGGGGCAGACTCGAAATGAAAAGTTCAAAAACGCGGGATGGTTCAATGGGTAATTTTACCATTTAAAAACTGATTCGATGTAATTTAGGGACTGGATTGCAAGATTTTGAAATACAAGGGGGACCAGAGTTGTAAATATACCATGCGGCGAGACAGAAGTGAAAATATTGGAAACGCGGGGGGATTTAGTATGTAATTTCCCCATTTAACGAAATAATAATAACTATATAAACCCTTCTTTTAGGCCGAAACCAAAATTTCGGCCATTTATTTCATTTTCCAGTTTTATAATCAAACCCTCTCTCTCATTTTCTCTCAAACCGATCCCATGAAACCCAGAATCCAGCGGTCGGCCGCTGTATTCTCCGCCGCCGGCCGCCACTAACCAGCGCCAGCAAGCCTCAAAAACCTACCAAAATAACCCCCATTTCACCCTCGACACGAATCCGAGGTTGGATTCAGAGGAAAAGCCTATATCTGCCCTAGATCTAGGAAATACGAAACGAAAAAACCCATTTTTTAAACCCAAAACGAAACTACAAGGGGTCTCATCTCCCTTCAGTTCACAGTATCTGGCTTGGGGAAGCCGAAAAGGCTTGTCACTGATGAGGGGAGACCCACAAACGGCGACGGTAAGACAACTCTCTCTCTTTTTTTTTTTACCTCTTTTATGTATGCATGCAAAAATAAAAAAAAGGGAAACGAGTATTTACCACTGGACTGACTTTTTGTATTTCGATTGTAACTTGACTGGTTCGATTACAACTTGTTCTTTCTATTACAACTCTCTGTTCTTGTTCGTTACAACTCTCTCCTTTACAAAATATTTGTTTCGTACATATATATGCCTGTCTTTGGTTTTGGTACAAGTTGCATACTATTTGCTTTTTTCAGATCTGGACTGACATATTTCTTTTCTTGCTGTGTTTGACATGTTCTGAGCGCGGTGGTTGAAGATCGGCATGGTGGCGGTGTGGGGGTTCTACCTGCGGCCAGACGTGATCTCGGCCGTTAGATCAGATCTGATCTAACGGTCGAGATGGCTTGAAGGATGAACGGCCCAGATGAAGCCTCGATTTGGTGAAACGGCTCCAGATCGTGCCACGTGGAGCTCAACAATCGAGGGGTCAGAGCGCGTGGGGCTCACGCATGCGTGGGATATCAAAACGTCCGTGCGTGGACCGCACGCGCGCGTGACACTTGAACGGTCCAGACGTGATGTGCACGCGGCTGGCAGATATTTTGTTCCTTGGTTGGATCGTGGCCGTTGGATCAGATCTTGATCCAACGACCCACAGCCACCTGCACACACAATAATTGTAATTAGATAGGGTTTGGGTTTGGGCCAACTGGGCCTTGTAATAATATTTGTAATTGGACTTGGACTGTAATTTATTTATTTGGTTTAATATATATTTTTTGGATTTCATTTTATATATTAGCCCAATAATATTAGTAATAGTATAATTATAATAGCAATACACATACATACGTATATACCTATACAAACATTAATTATAACATACTAGTATTCATACATATATAATCACACACATAATTAACATAACATCTATACACATTAAACAAATACGCTCGTACTAAATATAGATGCATACGCGACACACATACACCATTAATACGTATACATACATAGCTTATAATATAATGCACACACCACACCTTATATATATTAGTAACACTCATGCAAATAATAAACATATAATATAATATGTATACATGCAACACTAATATGTATTTATAGGTAAAAATGAGTGATTACAACTTCCTCCTCAAAAAAGACTTTGACCTAGCCCTATAAATTAAGGATCAAGCCGTCAACTCCAAGGGGAGAGAGAGAATAGAAAATTTGACAAGATCAAAGGGAGAGATTTCGACAAAGAGGCTTCAACCATTCTTCATCTTTTTCTTCTTTGTTCAATTAGGTTTATGCTAGGAATTCTTTGTTTTGTGTTTCTTTGGAACCTAGCCATGAACTAAATCTATTTGGCTAAGGTTATTGTGTCTTGTGGTTGTGAGAAATAATTGGATTTTGTTTAGGTAATAAGAGTTTACACTTTCAATTCAAGGTTTACTCATTCTTGGTTTTTCTTCTTGTTTGCGAGTGAATTGGCAGAGGATCTCGTAACTTCATCTATTTATCTAATATCGGAGAGTTAGATTCAAGAAACGAATTAGTATGGTCTTTATTCAATCTATTGATGGTGAAGATTAATCCAGCTTAGAAATAAGTTAAGGATTTCAACGGCTAAGAAGAGCGCAAGATTGGTTGTTGTTCACCCTTGATTCACGCATGGATGTATTATCAAGGCATGCACAAATAGCTAGAGTTTCGACTTAGGGATAAGAAGAAACCATTGAAGAACGCTCCGCCGAACCTTAAAGTTGCTGCCCAGCCGCCCAAGTAGTTTCCCAGGCAACCATCGATTAGTTGCCAAGGCAACCCCGCTGTGCAAGTTGCCACGGCAACTGAGTTGCCCTTGCACTCTTTTACCAAGACGATCCAATCGGCTATCACACCTCAACTCACGATAACCTGGCCTATTCTCTCTCATTTAATTACATCTTCTTTTACTTATTTGCTTTCTAGTTTAGTTGTTAGTTAAACTCCTACAATCTTTTACTTGTGTTTCTTTTACTTTTTACAGTGCAAGAGATTAGATTCTTGAAGTGGCACCAATCCCTGTGGAGACGATATCTTTTATACTATAACTTGCGACGTGTACACTTGCACAATTGCGGAGCACTTATTACACGCAACACTTAACTTGTTTAAAAAGTTCTAAGAATTCAACATTTTTGTTTAAATTTTTTGCTGGTTGTAATCTATGGGGAAAATGAGCAGGAATTACACATTTCTCTTTTTCTATGTCAATGTTTCCAGACTTGCCATCATTCTCACCTTTACATTTTGAAGGAGATGAAAACTCTCGAATTTTTGATGGAATGGTTTTATCAACATTCTTGCCACTTCGGAGGGTTGTGATAGATTTAACATCTTCATGTTGATTTCCATTAGAACAAGAAACAAGAGAATGATTAGAAGGATTTGGAAGAGGTTGAGCAGGAAACTTACCTTTTTCTTGAGTGCGCAACGAAGCTGTCAATTTTGAAAGTGTTGTCTTGATTTCATTGATAGCTTGTGATGTTTGAATATTAAAAGTTTTATGTTCTTGCATGAAAACTTACAATGTCTCATCAAGACTTTTTACCTACGAATATAAATTAGACGAATCGTATGGAGGCTTTTGATTTTGGGGAACATGAGGATGGTTATTATTTTGCCAACCAAAGCTTGGATAATTTTTCCATTGAGGGTTATAAGTTTCAGAATACGAAGAAGGAAAATGCTTTGAGGATGTATTTATGATATTTGCATTCTCATGCAGCATTTCTTTAAAAATTGGAATGTTCGGACATTCAAGAGTAGAGTGTCCCATAATATCACAAATATAACAACTCTCTTGATTTTTCACTGAATTGACTTCTTTTATTTTCCTAGTTTATGTGGCATCGAGTCTTCTAGATAAAATAGCAAACTTAGCACTTAAATCATCATCTTGGTTAAGGTGATATTTTCCTTTATTATGCACAAGATTATGTTTAGCAGATACTT
Organism: Hibiscus mutabilis; assembly: GCA_019671005.1. NCBI lineage: Eukaryota > Viridiplantae > Streptophyta > Magnoliopsida > Malvales > Malvaceae > Hibiscus > Hibiscus mutabilis. Next base: position 58,907,006 of record CM033726.1, read on the forward strand.
CTGTAGAATTATCTGTGTGCCAAGACTGAGAATTTTCAGCTAAATGATCTAAGTAATCAAAAGCTTCTTCAGGTAGTTTACTCATAAAATCACCATTGCACATTGTTTCAATAAATTGTTTAGTTTCAAGAGTCAAACCATCATAGAAAAAACTTATGATACGCCATTCTTCAAAACCATGATGTGGGCAAGAATTTACTAAATCGTTAAAATGTTCCCAACACGAAAAAATGTTTCATTTGGCTTCTGATTGAAATTTTGAATTTGCTTCTTTAAAACATTAGTTTTACGTGTTGGAAAAAACTTTTTTAAAAATTGAGTATGCATTTCTTGCCAAGCATCAATTGACCTAGGTTTCAATATATTAAGCCAAATTTTTGCCTTATCTTTTAAAGAAAAAGGAAATAATTTTAACTTAATAATTTCATTTGAACATTGTTGGTCATTAAAGTAACGCATACATCTTCAAAATCTTTAAGGAAAGCATAAGCACTTTCACATTCCACGCCATGAAAAGTAGGAAGCAAAGATATCATATCTAGTTTAAATCGAAAGTTGTTTGTATTTGGAGGAAATATAAAGCATGAAGGTAGTGAAGTTTAAGGGGGTTGCAAGTAATCACGCATCGAGCGCACTTGCATATTCGCATTTTCATTGAGAACAAGTTGATCTTCAGCCATAGTAGGTGAATTTGGAGGTGTGTCACAAATTTCTGAAAAGAGTTTCAAAATTGTTTTTAACCAAACGACGAGGAGGTAGAACTGTCCATTAAATATAATATACATAGAATGTAGAACCGTCAATTAAATATAATATATATAGGAGGTAGAACTGTCCATTAAATATAATATACATAGGAGGTAGAACCGTCCATTAAATATAATACACATACAATGTAGAATCGTCCATTAAATATAATATATATAGGAGGTGGAACCGTCCATTAAATATAATATACATATATATAAAAAATCTTGAATCCTAAATCTTACCTTCCCCGGCAACGGTGCCAAAAACTTGACCGACTATTTTCAGTAGTATACCCAAGTGCAGGCTGTTGTCAAGTAATAATTCTCGGGAGTCCTAGATCGAATCTACAAAGAAGTTTTGTTTAGAAATTACAAGATAAAAATAAAAAAAAATAAAAATCTGCAAAGAGAATAATTGATTAGAAAATAAACAACAATATAAATAAAGAAGCTGAAGTTTTGAGAATCCACTCTTGGTATTATACTAAGATTAATTCTTATTTATCTTATTACTCAATTGAAGTCCATATGATGAAATGAAATCCAATCGGAAGGTCCTACAATGAAAGTCCAAACTTCAAAGTCCATTGTCCAATGTCCATAATCAAAGTCCAAAGTGCAATAAACAATGTCCAAAAAATGCAAAGGTATAATATTAACCAAAATTAATAAACAAATCCAAGTGCTCATTATGTCAATTTGTTTTTTCTACAATAAATCAAGTTAATTACAACAAGCGTTTATTGTGTCAAATTACTTGTCTATAATGAAGCAAGGTTCTTAATTTACTAACATGAATATTAACCAACTGAATTTAACATCATATACTAATTTAACATGTTTTAGTATACGTTGAGAATTTCAAACTAACCTTTAGTATATACCAAGAGCTTCATCTTTTCGCCTCAGCAACTTGACTTAGAAAGACACCATAACTTTAAAGAAAATAAAATTTAGTTTACAAAAACCAAAAATAAGAAAGAAAAATATAAGGTTGAAAGAAAAATATAAGGATGAAAGAAAGAAAAGTGATATTGAATTTTTAACAACAAGATTACAACCAGGCTTTTAAGATGATTTCCAAGGCAAAATTAAAGCCTATTTATAGAAAGTTTGTGATGCTAGATGACAAAGGGTGGTGGCTGGAAATTCATCCACTTGAAAGAAAAAATCTTTCAATTATTTGATGATATCTTTAAATATTCACGAGTGGTTGTTATGTTGTCCCACTTGTATGATTCCAGTTTTCATCATTTTGTCATCATTTCTAGATCTATTTTGGCTTTCCAATCACTTTGAAAATGCAGTATACTTAATAAGCTTTACAACGGTATCTCACGAGCCAATTTTCGAGTTCTAGAGCTCAAGTTATAGTCAAAACCGTGCAACATATTGAGTGCAGAATTTTAGTACGAGTTTATTGAGTCTATTTTCTCAATTTCAGCATTTTCCCAATTCCTTTCACCTTGGATCATCTTTGGATTCAACTTCATTTGTGTCATAATTGCAATCACCAAATTCAACATATCTAAGCCTGCAATTAACATAAAAATACAATTTATTAAAAATAACTGAAAACATAACAAAAGTACTAAAACCGCAACATATTTAAAATACAAACCACAAAATATGAAATAACTAAAAACCTACAAATTTTAATAAAACACTTAATAAACAATGCAAATGTTCGTACTATAGATACTAAAATGAGACTATATTAAGGATTCATCATAGGTACCCTATTTGTTATGAGTTTGGTAACATATAGAGTTATCCTTTAAGACTTTGTGTAATAACACAATTTCCTACCGTACGTTTAGTTAGTTTTAGATTATGAGATATGTGGTAATAATTTTTGTAGTTACTTTTTTTTCTTACAAATTCCATAAATATTTCTGTAGCTATCGTAAAACATTGTGTAGGCACCCAATTTGTTATGTATTTCGTAACATATCGAGTTATCTTTTAAGACTTTGTGTAATAACACAATTTCTTACCATAAGTTTGGTTGGTTTTAGATTAGGAGATATGGAGTAATAATTTGTGTAGTTACCTTTTTTCTTATAAATTCCATAAACATTTATGTAGGTGTCGTAAAACATTATGTATGTACCCTATTTGTTATGAGTTTGGTAACATATAGAGTTATCCTTTAAGACTTTGTGTAGTAACACAATTTCCTACCATAAGTTTGGTTGGTTTTAAATTAGGAGATATGTGGTAATAGTTTGTGTAATTACTTTTTTTCTTATAAATTCCGTAAACATTTCTGTAGGTATTGTAAAACATTGTGTAGGCACTTTATTTGTTATGAGTTTGGTAACGTATAGAGTTATCCTTTAAGACTTTGTGTAATAACACAATTTTCTACCATAAGTTTGGTTGGTTTTAGATTAGGAGATGTGAGGTAATAATTTGTGTAGTTACTTATAAATTTTATAAACATTTCTGTAGGTGTTGTAAAACATTGTGTAGGTACCCTATTTGTTATGAGTTTGGTAACATATGGAGTTATCCTTTAAGATTTTGTGTAGTAACACAATTTCCTACCATGAGTTTGGTTGGTTTTAAATTAGGAGATATGAGGTAATAATTTGTGTAGTTAGTTTTTTCTTATAATTTTATAAATATTTTTGTAGGTATTATAAAATATTGTGTAGGTACTTTATTTGTTATGAGTTTGGTAACATATAGAGTTATCTTTTAAGATTGTGTAGTAACACAATTTACTACCATAAGCTTGGTTGGTTTTAAGTTAGGAGATATAGGGTAATAATTTGCGTAGTCACTTTTGTTCTTATAAATTCCATAAACCTTTCTTTAAGTCTTATAAAATATTGTATATGTACCTTATTTGTTATGCGTTTGATAACATATAAAGTTATTCTTTAAGATTTTATGTAATAATACAATTTCCTACTATCAGTTTGGTTGGTTTTAGATTAGGAGATACATGGTAATAATATGTGTATCTACCTTTTTTCTTATGAATTTCGTAAACATTTTTGTAGGTCTGGTAAAATATTGTGTATGTAGCCTATTTGTTATGACTTTGAAACATAAAGAGTTATCTTTTAAGACTTTTTGTAATAACACAATTTCCTACCATAAGTTTGGTTGGTTTTAGATTAGGAGATATGGGGTAATAATTTATGTACTTACCTTTTGTCTTACAATTTTCATAAACTTATCTGTAGGTCTTATAAAATATTGTGTAAATATCTTATTTGTATGCGTTTTGTAAGAATTAATGTTATCGAGTAACCGTCTAATTTATTATACAATTTCTTACTATGATAAGTATTTGTGTAACTACTATTTTTTTATAATTATTGTAACAAATTATATTATCACATCATAAAAATTTATGTAGGAACGCCACAATACTTACTAGTTCAGCATGGAATTTTACCACAGTCCACTTAAACCGCATACAAGTACATGATACCACTCACTTTATGTGGAGGATTGTTGTCAGGTTCCACAGCACCGCTGTTATCAGACTCGACAATTTCACCATCTTCTTTATTTGTAGAAATGGGTTTCTTGGCACCAGAGTTTTGCTGGGTTCCATCATTTTAACTCTGCTTGTATCCTGCAAAAAAGACCAAGTGCTAAATGAAATTTTCACCATCACCACGGCAGAAAATATCACCCTCAATAGTTAATTACTTTGTTAATTTAACATTAACTAAAAAATACTGACATCATTAAGTCACTATAGGGTTTCTTTTTACAAACAGTCACAATAGGGTGTTGTGATCATTATACTTGGACATTTAATTCTACACAACAATGCTATTTAAATTAATATACAATCCATAAAATTTAAAACTTAAAATTTTACACAATCAATTTAACATTAATTTGAGACCTCAATTTAAAAAAAACTAAAATATGAAATACACATAATCCATTAGGGGTGTATACGGTTCGGTTTCGGTTTAATTCGATAAGCTATTTTAGTAACTATCGGTTTTCGGTTCGGTTAACCTATATTTTCGGTTTTTTCATATTAATATTAGTTTTTGAAATTTTATATTTTATTTTAACAAAATAGCTTTATTTGATGACTTTTAAACATTAAAAGTTAGAGTTTTAAAGTATTTTTTATAAATATTTATTAAAAACTTAAATTTTTAAGTAAAAAATAATAATTAAAAATGCGTCTATAGTATTATAAGTATACAATATTTATTTTTACATTATAAAAATAAATATAAATTAAATAAAAAATCAAATTCTGTTCAATTCGATTAATTACGATTCGTAAACTTAAAAATTATAAATCATCCAAAAACCTCAATTTGAATCAGTTTTTAATTTTTCGGTTAACCATGCACAGCCCTATAATCCATGGTTAGGCAAAGTTTTAACATTTTTAAAAGGCTCGAGTAAAATGGATTTTGCATATCCACAATTCCGCAGGAAGTCGCAGTCTCGTCTTCACATTTTCGGTTGAAGAGCTCCCCCAGCCCAATCACTCCAAACACTTTGAACAACTTTAACGCCTTCCTCTTTTCTTTCAGCTACGAACTAAGCTTATTTGGAGTTGAAGGAAGGATCATTTAGCGGCGGCTTTGCCCTTCATTGATCCATCCTTATGCTCAAGGAAAGAGGACAAAATGGTGTTCACGAACAAGCTCTTCTTCTCCTCTAAGAAATCGGCTTCTTCCTGTCCCGATGGATCCAACAGCCCTCGTTCCGCTTCTAATTCCCCGATCCGATCCGACAAGAAAAAACCCAAAGCTTCACTCTCCACCCCTGATTCCCAACAGATCCCCAATCCGCCTTCCCCTTTCAGCCCCGACCAAATCCAAGTCAAACCCCAAACCCCTGCTGCCAAGCCCTCCTCTTCTACCTCCAAGAAGCCCGATGCAAAGGACGGGCCTTCCCCCGTCTCTCCCCTGCTGGCCTCTTCCTTGGGGTTGAATCGGATAAAGACCCGCTCCGGTCCCTTGCCCCAGGAGAGTTTTTTCAGTTTCAGAGGGGACAAAAGTTCCTCTGCTTCAGTGCTTGGAGCTAGTAACTTGTCCAGGTCTGGAGGTTCAAGTAGCGCTGGGGGCAGTGCTAACTCTGGGAAATCGGGTTCCGGAAAGAAAGGCGGGTTGAACCAGAGGTTACTGCAGGAGACTGTACTTGACAACGTGAGCAATTCGGATAGTATGTCAACTGGAAGTGGTAGTGGCGGATGCCATTCTAGCGAGCAGAGCCCTACTGTACAAGGGAAGTCCCGGTTGCAGAATGGGGAATCATCCTCCGGAGCTGGTACTGATCTTGCTTTGACTCATTACTGTGCTTTCTTTTTCTGGATTATTTGTTGTTTCCATTGTGCCTTCAATGATATTTTAGTTTCGCTACTGTTGTTTCGTTGTTATTGTTTCTTTGCCTCCTCCATTCCGGGGATTTGGTTTTGGATTTCGTTATTTAGTGATTGGTTGCTGAGTAGAGTTCTCAGAACAATCTTTTGCTTCCCAATGCTTGAACCTGACCAAAATTAGGTGATAAACACCTAACCAATCTGTTTATGCCACTTAACTTTTTAGGATTCCCCAGTCTAAGATTGGGGTTACAGCTCTGAGCTTTTTGGCTTTGGCCATCATATAGGTATAACTGGAAGGCTACGTAGAACGTTAAGGAAGCTTAAATTCACCACAAGTCGTAAATTTGTCACAAGATTTAAGAATTTTATTCTGTATTTTAACACAGATGTCCAAAAGAAAAGAAAAGGTTAGAATTGCTATCCCTCTCTCCTTTTTATAAGAGAAGTGGGAACAACATGTGAGAGTGAGACAAAGAAGTTGCGTTGTTTAGATCATTGATCTGACATGCTGTATAAAGGACAGAGGGGATTAGGTTACAAGACTTACTTTATCATACCTGTGACTTGTGAGTTCTTGGATAGTTAGCAGTTCGAATGTAGCTGTCAAATGAAAAAAAGGAAAAAAATCCAGAATCAAGTTTTTGTTATTTTTTAAAGAAATAATCTGAGATTATGCAATTACTTGAGATGACAGAGTCCTAAATGGAAAAAAGTATATGCTTAAATGTTTTCTGTTATGTTTTATTTATGCTCATCAATAATATTCATACTGAATTGTGAGGGAAAGAGTGGCATCTATAAATTTGAAAATGGATGGTATGTCCACTTCAGATCGTACTTGGTAGATATCGTTAGAGGTGGCAAAATGAACTTTAAAACCTCCACTAAAATTGTAATATACCTAAATCAAAAACTTTTCAAAACATGATTTCACAAAAATGTCAGATCAAACCCAAAACTTTTTAAGAATAAGAATCAAACTCTACAAGTCTTACAATCATACTACTGATGATGAAATAAACCAAAAGGTTAATAAATCAGACTATTACTATGAAATCCAAAATTTGCTGCTTATTGTTAAGATCCAACTTAAAACCAATTGGAAATAGGTGGAGAAACCCAACTTTATTTTCTATAAGACCCCAGGGAAGAATAACAACGATTTAACAGACCCCTTTACATGTGGGTGGAGGCAAAGGTGCTTATCATGTGACAAACTTGAAAGGGGTAACGGGCCTGTAACATGCTATAACAATAAAATAGAGCCTGAGTTCTGACACTCTATTAAGCATCCAACCTTAAACAAATGAAAATATGTGGACTTGTGTTGAGGTTCAAGTTGAATATAAGACACCAATGTGGGATAACACCAGTTTAACACTTTATCACTACTAATTGTTTTTATTTTCATTTTGATGCATATAGTTTATTTACTCGCTATTGTTTTAAAATTTCTTTTTGTAAGTAATTAGTATTTCTTTAATCTAAATCTTATTAATTAATAAGATATGATATTATCTTATGTATCTTGTATCATTCATGCATTCTGTAGTCAATAGTGTACAGAATTATCATGTTTACAAATCATCATGTGATATGAAAGCATGTCTGATCCTAACATGGGATGCCTATATATTTATTTTGAGCTGCAAAATTTCTCTCCTATGCATTTCTCCTTTTATCTTCCCTTTCTGTTCTAACTAGGTGAGCACTTTCTATTTTAGAACACTTCTAGGGTTTAAAATGCTGCTTTATTTGGCATGCTGGTTAATGTAGAAAATGTTCCATTGCCTGAAGGATTGCTGGCTATTTGTTATGTTTTTCTCTCAAATGTCATTTTGCTGGCTTGAATATTATTACCAGGGCGACACGAATCATCATGGGGCCACTCTGGAGGCTTAAAAAGTTCTGATTTTCGTACACCAGAGGTACAAACTGTATTTTCATTGATCCTCTCCTTTCACTTACTACTTGGTAACTGCTCTTTATTTGCATTTTTTAACTTTCAACCTGTGATAGTGTTATTGAATATTAGAATATTTTCTTTCACAGAATTCATATGATTGTGAAATCTCCAAGGTGTCCGAATCCCCTCGTTTTCAAGCTATTCTTCGTCTTACTAGTGGGCCTCAGAAGAGGTTTCCTGCAGATATTAAGAGCTTTTCCCATGAACTAAATTCGAAAGGAGTACGACCTTTCCCATTTTGGAAACCTAAACGCTTAAACAATTTGGAGGTACTTCTACCCTATTTTTTGTTGCCTAGTTTCTTGCAGTTTGTATTCCTAACTGGATTTCTGTTTTATGTAGGAAATTGTGGTTGTCATTCGGGCAAAATTTGACAAAGCAAAAGAGGAAGTGAACTCTGATTTGGCTATTTTTGCTGCAGATCTGGTTGGAATTCTCGAAAAGAATTCTGAAAGTCATCCTGAGTGGCAGGAAACTATTGAGGATTTGCTGGTTCTTGCTCGAAGCTGTGCTATGACACCACCTGGAGAGTTTTGGCTTCAGTGTGAAGGCATTGTTCAGGAGCTAGATGATAAGCGTCAAGAACTTCCTCCTGGAACGCTGAAGCAGCTGTTTACACGGATGCTTTTCATTCTCACAAGGTGTACAAGATTATTGCAGTTTCACAAAGAAAGTGGGTTGGCTGAAGATGGACCTGTGATACAGCTTCGCCAGTCTAGACTCTTACATCCTGCAGACAAGATAACTTCCTCAGGGAACCTTAGAGAAGCTAAAAGTTCGAGTGCGTCAAAGGCGTCAAAAGCCTCCTCATCTAGGAAATCTTATAGTCAGGAGCAACATGCCTTAGATTGGAGGAAGGACAATATTGTATTGCCTGGAAGTTTGGTCGCTCCCATTGACGAGACTCCAAAGAACGTGGAATCTTCTACAAGCAGAGATAGGATAGCTTCCTGGAAGAAACTCCCATCTCCTGCCAAAAAAAGTCCAAAGGAAGTAACTGCTTCCAAGGAGCAGAATGATACTATGTTTGAAACCTGGAAAAAAACAGGTGCTTCTGAGGTAGATCTGGCTGCTGTTAAGCTTCAGGAGCCTACTCCTGCAGAAGAATCTCAAGAACACTCTTCTAAGCATCAGCACAAAGTTTCTTGGGGCTATTGGGGAGACCAACCGACTGCGTCTGAAGAAAATTCTATAATATGCCGCATTTGTGAGGAGGAGGTTCCCACCTCAAATGTGGAAGATCACTCAAGAATATGTGCTGTTGCTGATCGTTGCGATCAGAAGGGCTTAAGTGTTGATGAACGCCTTGTAAGAATTGCTGAAATGCTTGAGAAGCTGACAGACTTATTTGCTAATAAGGATATGCGACATTCAGGAAGCCCAGATGTTGCTAAAATATCAAATTCGAGTGTGACTGAAGAATCTGATGTTCTATCTCCCAAACTAAGTGACTGGTCCAGGAGAGGTTCAGAAGACATGCTTGATTGTTTTCCCGAAGTGGATAATTCAGTTCTTATGGATGACCTTAAGGGTTTGCCATCAATGTCATGTAAAACTCGTTTTGGTCCGAAGTCTGATCAAGGAATGACAACATCATCTGCAGGAAGCATGACTCCTAGATCTCCTCTATTGACACCAAGAAATAGTCAGATTGACTTGTTATTGTCAGGCAAGGGTACCTTTTCGGAGCAAGAAGATATCCCACAGGTATTCTTTGTCCAGTTTTTGTTTCAGACAAAGGTGCTTTGGTTACTATGTACTGTTATATTTGCAATGCACTTGTATGTTTTTTTATATTTAATTCCAATTTCAGAGTTTTTTCTCCATACCCAGCTTCCGTCTTCTTCATTTTGGTTGCTCTATTTTTTTTTGTAAATGATTTTGTAATCTGTTTCCAGTTAATTGTTGTAAACATGAAGCTGTTATGCACCTGCAGTAGACTGCCAAATAGTTGCTTATACAGAGAAAGTATAGGAGCCACTCCATCATTGCAGATGCATTATATATCTGCTTTGAAGTGTGGGTTTTTGTGGCCCTGAGGAGTTGCTTTATACTATCCAGTTGAGAGTGTATAGTCTTACTTTGGCTATGCCAAGTTTTAATTCCTTCCTGATCCTGCAGATGAATGAACTTGCTGATATTGCCAGATGTGTAGCGAATACACCATCGGTTGATCGTTCCATGCCATATTTGCTGTCTTGTCTTGAAGGCTTGAGGCTTGTCATAGATCGCAGAAAATTTGATGCACTTACAGTAGAAACATTTGGTGCACGCATTGAGAAGCTGATCAGGTAATTTTGTTGCTGCTGCTTATTTTTTGAGATTTATAAAGTAAAAACACAATGCATGAACCTCGAGCAAGAGGTTCTAGTTGACTTTGTTCTGCTTTTCTTATTCTGTTATGATTTTGATATTTTAGGGAGAAGTACTTGCAGTTTTGTGAGCTAGTCGAGGATGAAAAGGTTGATATAACAAGCACTGTCATTGATGAGGATGCTCCTTTAGAGGACGATGTGGTTCGTAGTTTGAGAACTAGCCCAATTCATTCATCTAAGGACCGTACCTCCATAGATGACTTTGAGATAATAAAACCAATTAGTCGTGGAGCATTTGGGCGTGTTTTCTTAGCTAAAAAGAGGACAACAGGGGATCTTTTTGCAATAAAGGTACCTGAGTTTGATTTTCTTCCCCTAAGATCTTTTTCACTGATAAATGTAACATTTAGTAATTTACAGTTTATTTTATTCATTTATTTTAGATTGTATTAGTTCCCCTGTAAGTCTCTTTTATGTTAAGGGCATTTCCCTTTTGGTTCTTTGTGATTCCCCTCTTTATTTTCTGCTGTATCATGTTTGATCGCATATGCTTTTCATATTTCTGTGCTGTTAGCTTGTTACCGAGAGGTTAAGGGGAGCTAATTTTCAATTAAAATTATGTTTATGCTGTTTGGTACAGGTTCTAAAGAAGGCAGATATGATTCGCAAGAATGCAGTTGAAAGTATATTAGCGGAGCGTGACATTTTGATTTCAGTCCGCAACCCATTTGTGGTGAGCAGGTCAAGCTTGCCAAGAATCTACCTTTCTTGAGAACTTGTCATTGTTATTCTTACATCTATGTGCTGTATCAGGTTCGCTTCTTCTATTCATTTACATGCCGTGAGAACTTGTATCTTGTGATGGAGTATTTAAATGGAGGCGATTTATATTCATTGTTGAGAAATTTAGGCTGTTTGGATGAAGAGGTTGCCCGTGTATACATAGCAGAACTTGTAAGTTTTAGATTAATTTATTTCAAGGAATATATACATTTTTTATGTTAGTTGAATTCTTCTGTTCTGTTATATAAATATATACATATTTTTACAGGTGCTCGCCTTGGAGTATTTACATTCTCTGCATGTGGTTCATCGTGATTTGAAGCCTGATAATCTGTTGATTGCACATGATGGTCATATCAAGGTAACTGTTCATATGGCATTGTTTCCGTTGTTTTGACGAATATCGGATGTACATTTCATTGTCACTTGGTCAGTTTTTGGTAATTCTAAAGATGAAATGTGGTTTTATAGTATTGGCTAATTTGGGGAAAAGGCCCCATTATGTTGAGGGTCAGGGGACGACCTATGTTTATTCTGCTAGCTGTTAGTTTGTTAAGCAAAATGAAGATACCTTAAAAGGAATGTGATGTTGAAATTACTTGTTCAGTATCGACTTTATTTAAATATACCATTTAAAACTTACATTTTTTTCCCTATGAACAGTTGACAGATTTTGGGCTATCAAAGGTTGGTCTCATCAACAGTACTGATGACTTGTCTGGTCCAGCAGTTAGTGGAACATCTCTTCTTGATGATGAGCAGCCTCAGTTATCTGCATCTGAGCATCAGCAAGAGAGGCAGAAGAAACGTTCTGCTGTTGGTACACCTGACTATTTGGCGCCTGAGATTCTTTTGGGGACAGGACATGGTTAGTGTAGCCTCTTTTTTAGTTTAAGATGCTCTAATTATCTTTTAGTTAACCGTGTGCCTTAAAGATCAAGTTTGATTAATTTGGTCAACCTGAAAATTGTATATACCAGGTGCAAGCAATGTAGATCCAAATTATTTAGTTGATTAATTAGTTTTATGACTGATATCCTGGTTATAATTAGCTCAAAACCTATGGTAGCTGCTTAAGTTCACCTTCTTTGTTTGTATTTGGTTAGCATTTGCATTTTTTCTCTGGTTGAACATGTTCTAAAGCAGCAAGTTCATAACACCATCCAATTTTCCTCAGGTGCAACCGCAGATTGGTGGTCTGTAGGTGTCATTTTATTTGAAATGATTGTTGGCATTCCACCCTTCAATGCAGAGCATCCACAGGTAATATCTTGATTCTATGAGTTTTGGTTCTTGCCAGTACCACTCCCTTTGACTTGGCTTGTGATGCAATCTTAGTTTTAAAAAGCGTGCCTAAGGCGCTGGGCGCATAGAGGCGTGAAGGAAAACGTCTCTGCCCGTAAAAGCGCAGGGAGATACTGAAGGCGCAGGGAGGCGCCCGCGCTCTTTTCTGAAGGCAGAAGGCGCGACGCTTTTCACGCCTTTGGGAAGAAAAGCTCGAGCATGCCTTCATTTTTTTCTTTCTTTTCTGTTTCTTAGTTTCTTCTGCAATGTTCTTCAGTTTTTTCTCTCTTCGAGTTGAAGAAGAAGAAGATGATGAGAACTTTTTATCTGTTAATATTGTTTATTAATATTCTTTAATTTATTTTGTTTTCCAAGGCGTATAGCTGGCTACATCACGTTAAAATAATAAGTAAAGCCTTTCAATTTAATATATTTTTCTTTAATTATTATTTAATGGCAGTTGTGGGACCCAAGAAAATGTTTTAATGATATTTTTTTTTGAACATGAATGATAACTTTGTTGGTTTCATAGCTTGGCTCACCGAATCATTGTCTCTTCGTTATTTTATTTAAAATCAGCTTTTTATAAAATAAATTAGAGTTTATTTACTGCTTTAACTTTTTCTAAGGATATTATTATTATTATTCATGAAAACAATCATATTATTTATTTTGTGATTTAAAGACTTAATCTAGATTGAGAAGAATATGTTAATTCTAATTTTGATGTAAATTAATATAATAATATAATATTTATTTCTAAATATTTATTAATTTAAATAAAATATTAAAATTACATAATCATTTAATATAAATTTATTAATACATTAAATAATTCATTTGAATAGTTTTTAAATCTACATCTAATTTAAGTATTTTGATTTTAAGCATCCATAAATTATTGCAAGTATAGATTCATCACCTGATAAAGAACATATTTTTTTTTCATTTTATTTATTTATATTTAAATTGATATAAATAATATTTATATTATTTAATATAAAGTGCGCCTCGCCTACGAAAGGCGAGCGCCTTCGCCTAACTCCTAGTGCTTGGCTCTAGAGACCTTTTGCGCCTCGGGGCGCCTAGCGCCCTTTAAAACTAAGGATGCAATTTTATTTCCCTTTCTTCCTTCTCAAACTCGATCATTTCTTTGACTGGCATTCAATCACAACGCTCAATGATGTTTTACCTTCATAATTTCGTTGTGATAATGCATGAATTGGAAGACATAAGCCATAAAATGCAGATGTTATTTTTGTGGCAGCGTTTTAAACTGCTGAGACAATATGGGAATTGGGAAGTACAATGATTCTTTTCTAGAATATTGGACAATCAAGGAGGTGTATCTAATATTTGATTGAGTGAAAACTGCATGGCTATCATGTTTGATTTACTCACTTTCCGGTTATTTTTAGGACTCTGGATTCTTGACTTGCAGGGAACCAGATACTTCTTAAAAAGAAAAGATAATAATTTGGTTAAAAAAGCAGGGATACTTGGATACTCTAATGATGATGCCATTTGAAGGGGTTCTTTTCGGTTTTTAAAGATTGTTACTGATGGAGTGCTGCTTAATTATTAGTGTGCCACTGACTTTGAAATTGCATGTTAAACTAATTCTCATTCTTACATTCATTCTCTTTCATATTCTGGTTCTAGATAATATTTGATAACATTCTCAACCGTAACATACCATGGCCACGGGCACCGGAGGAAATGAGCCTGGAAGCAAAAGATCTCATTGATGGGTAAGAAAATATTCCGTTGATGTCATTTGTATTTCATGAGAATTGGATTCATGTTGAAATAAATAGCAGTTGTAATGCAAAGCACGGACCCAAGTGATTTCTTGTTACAGTATTCTATGGACATAATTTTTTGAGTTGTTTATGGAAACATTCTATGGAGCACTCATGGTTTGTTTTATGGCTTTACTAAAGAGAGGTTTCTGTCCTATAGACTGAGAATATAGATCTGTGTACTTTGTTGCTCTATCAAAATGCCAACACAGATTTATCAAAACAACTTGTCTGTGTGATCTAATTATCTCATAAAAAAAAATAATAAAATGAAAGAAACATTTCTAGAATGTCAAGGTATGTAGATCTTACAGTGTTTTCACATCTTCATGTGTAAAGTATCCCGTGTATATAGTACCCATTAATGCTAGTTATATTTTAAGAAGAAAAATATAAAAGAAAAAATGATGAGTTTTATAGGTTCTAATAGTTGGCAAAATGTATTGATATCCTTAACTTTAATATTTTCTCAATAAGATATACTCTGCATTGTGATATTAACCAAGGGTTCTTCAGTCACTGTTATCAAGCTTAAGTATATCAAGAAGAGTCTCTTAGTTAATATAATGCTCTTTTTGTTTTAGTATATTTCTTGGTTTAAGTGCCTCAGTATGGACTTAAATTTTATTAATGTATTCAATTTCCAGACTGTTGACTGAAGATCCTCATCAGAGACTTGGAGCCAGAGGAGCATCCGAGGTGATATTTATTCTTAATACGAGACAACCTTTGGTGTTTTATTTTCCTTTTCCTTATTTCTGGGTACATGATTTTCTTAATTGCTTGTCTTAGATGTTTGATTCATGAACGATGAAATTTTTAACCAGGTGAAGCAGCATGTATTTTTCAAAGATATCAACTGGGACACACTTGCAAGGCAAAAGGTGAGAATGTGTTTGCCATAAATTATAAAATTCTGAGCCATGTGATTGTTTCTAAGTGTCTTGCATTTAGTCACATTGCTTCCCACATTTTACAGGCTGCCTTTGTTCCCAGTTCAGAGAGTGCTCTTGATACTAGTTACTTTACAAGTCGTTACTCATGGAATACTTCAAATGACCATGCATATCCTGGTAGTGAATTTGATGATTCTAGTGACGCTGACAGCTTAAGTGGTAGTAGTAGTTGCCTGAGCAATCGCCAAGAGGAAGTGGTATTTTAGCCCCAGAAATGTGCAGTTTCTTAAGTGATGATTATGATTATCGATGAATTCTTTTGTTGACTTTTTGTTGGTCTGTTGGCTACAAATGAAACAGGGAGATGAATGTGGAGGTCTTGCTGAATTTGAGTCCGGTTCATCTGTCAATTATTCTTTCAGTAATTTCTCATTTAAGGTATTCTTTTACCTTGTAATCCCCCCCCCCCTTTTATTACATCAATCTTGCATTTATCCAATTTGTGTATACATAGATCAGATACATCAATACATGGTTTGCAGAGCTCTTTAAATTTGTAAGCAATAGCATATCCTTTTCTGCAACATGGCAGTATTATTTGTAGTCATATTATTGATTTGAAACTGCTTCGTGGTTTTGTTTCAATCTCCAATTGGGACTTGATGGTTATAGTAGTTGTGGTCTTGGTGAATGATTTAGCATTTTGTTTTGTTGCTATTCCTGACAATGTGTTTATCATTGTGGTTTGGTAGAATCTGTCCCAGCTCGCATCAATTAACTATGACCTGCTTTCTAAAGGGAAGGACGATCATCCAGCAAATTCTAATGCATAGGAATTCATTTCTTCGGGAGAGCTTGGAATATTTGTTTTGGACATTGATGTGTTGCTTGTATACCCTGTACATGTATTTTATTTGAATCTTGTACAACTTTATTTTATTTCGTTTGATTTAATAAACTATACTGTGGGGTGCTATAATATTATTATCAAGTAAATTGATGCGGCGTTTGTTACATCCTATGCAGAGATAGAAGAAAAACTTGGGATTGAAACTGCTGCTGCTTGGGGATGTGCTTGTTTTTATAGGTAAAAGGCTCTACACTGGGATTTTAATTATTAGTTGACGCTGAGAACCTTTAATGTAACCTTTATTAGCCGCAATGTCGGTTATGGTCGGTCTTATGGGCCAAGGGTGGTGGTGGTGTTTTTTTTTCTTCCTATCCTTTATTTATTGTTATTGTTCTCTCTAGTCTTTCACTCACTTGGAGAGCAACGAAATCACTTTTTTATGGCTGTTTGTGTTGTAAGAATAGTCCAATTGCTTTATGAATATTATTTAGTTTCTGAATGAAGGGAATATAATTGGTTTGGTTTTACTGTTGAGATTGAACAGCTGAAAGAAACATGCAGTGCAGCAGCGAATGCCTCCATTATTTTTTCACTAGTTTAGGGTGAATAGAGACTGGGTTTGTTATTTGTTTAGTGGATGTGTTTTTGGTTTGAATTGAAGAAGAATAAGGATCAATTAGTAAGATATTATTTAATTACTGGCAATACAAACTAGTCATCTTAATATTTGATACTCCTTGCCCAAACATGCATGCATATTTATTTATGTAGTTGAAATGATTCAGTCATTATATAGTAAAGAAATTTGGTTCATGGGAGATGAGCGAAAGACAGTCTCAACTATCATGAAAACTAGAGGAAGAAGAAACTGACGAGATGCGTTAGGCAGAGGAAGATTCATGAATGCACCGGAGAATCGGAGATGACTCAGCTATCTCCCCTGCTTCACGAGGAGTGCCGTGCTTGGCCTGTGTGTGCGGTGTGCCGTCGCATGCTTTATTTCTTCCTTGCTTTCTGCCATCTCCGATCCTTGTACTACTTGTTTTGGTTTTAATTTATAATAATTACTGATCCTTGTTTATGTGACAAAACACGTGCCTTCCTATTCTTACTAGTTGCTTTTGCCAACAAAAACGAATGCTCCTAGTTGCTTTTAGAATAATGTCTGTGATTAATCCTTTATTCTCATTTACTAAAATGTCTTTAAATTAGCGGAGTGGTTAAAGATATTTTTGTACAGATTAGAATTTCGATAATTACTTCGAGAATGTAATATCTCTCTACTTAATCAAAAAAATTATTCTTGAATTATAAAAATTAAAAATGATTAAATTAAAAAAGTTATTAAAGTATGATTTGGTAGAATTTAACAGCTGCCATCTGAATTCAAATCAGAAATTTTAAACAAAACTAACGAGCCCATAACAGGCCTCAAAAAATTTGTGCGCACTGGAGTTCAATTACCCAAAACATAAGCCTAACTTACTTTTAACAAGTCAACCCATTCTACTAGAAAGTAAAAAGGAGTGGATAACGTTCCAGGGTCTAACTATATATCTATAAATCTCTCACTCTCAGCTCAGTTCCCCAGTCCTCACCAATGGCGATGACGTCTTCTCAACGTCCCCTTTTGTTCTGGGGAATTCTATATTGCTCAACGTCCTTATTTCTTTTTTTAATAAAAAAAATTCAAGATCAGTACGGCAACCTCTGACATTGAAGAGAAATAAAATTGCTTTTTCTGTAAAATACCAACCCTGATTCTACATTAAAGCATATATTTTAATAATGTTATTCTAATTGTTTAGGAGAGTAAGGTTAATTTTACAAATGCAATCCAAAGGTTAATTTTACAAATGCAATCCAACTTTATCATTCGGTTTTAACTGAATTAACTGATCGAGCTAAATTTTTTTTGTTAATTTAGTCAGTTAATTTTAGGTAAGTTCGGTTAAAGGTTAATTTTTTTAAAAAATTCGGTTATCGATTAATTCGATTCGGAACCGGTTAATTAATCTAATTAGCCGATTTGGTCCTTGAACTTTTAAAAATTATAAAATGATCATTAAAATTTTTGATATATTATAAAATAATCATTAATTTTTTTGATATATTATAAAATGATCATTAAACTTTATCAAATTAGCATAAAATGAAATTTTAATGACTAAAAATATCATTTTAGCATAATCTAGTGAACAATTATATAATTTACCCAAAATTTTATAACAAATTTTGATTAATTCGAAAACCGACTGAATTAAGCGAATTTTTTCGGTTCGGTTAAAAAATTTCAAAAAAAATTCGGTTCGTTTAACGATTAAAAAAAATTTGATTAATGAATTTTGAGTAATTCGGATCGGTTAACCGAATGCACACCCCTAACTCCTACACTCTTGTTTCTAGGTCCTTTGTTGTTTATCTTTGGCAGGTGTTGTACCCATTTTTAGTTCGAGCCTAAGTCCAAATTAAAATTACAGACGTATATTAAATTACCTAATAGCCTATTACAATATAAAGCCCAAACCCATAAACCTAAATACCCATTAAAAACCACTAATTACTAAACTAACCCTAACCTTAAGATAAGGTAAACCTAAGAAAAACCCTAGCCCAATAACACTCAGCTGCCCGTCAGAGAAAAACAAGATTTCATATCTGCAAAAAATAAAGTTGCATGCAACTGGACAACTTGTAATATTTTTTTATTCAAAATATTTGTATCAAATGGTTTATAAAACCCCCACCATGTAACAGATTTGAAGGGGGAATGAAATAAAAAGAGAGGATTCAACCCAAAAAAAATCAGTTTCAGTTCGAATATAAAAAAACAAGAGTTTTGGTTCAAAAAAAGTTTTTTCATCCGCATATCACACACACAAAAGTAAAAAAAAATATAAATCGAACTTTTTATTAGATCTATTCACCTAGGGAGTTTTTGAGCGAAATCCGACCTCGGATTTGGACTCACCGCGTCAAGGAGAGCTGGAAAATCGCCGTCTTTTTCAAGTTTCGGCCACCGGCGACGGCGGCGACTACCGCGGCGACCGGCGGTCCACGGCGGCAGCGCAGGAGGCCGGTGGTGGCTACCGGCAGAAGAGGGGGAGGGTTTGAGAGAATTTGAAAACCCCTTGTTTATTTAAACTGATCAAATGAATTTTTCATCCTTTTTTTTTAGTTTTTATACTTGAAAGAAAAGTGTTTAATTACGCACTAAGTCCTCCTTCCCATCCCAATTTTTAAAAGTTATCTTCCGCATCGGGTAATTACTATTTCAGTCCCTATATGTTTTCGGTGGCTTTAATTGCATCCTTTCTCACTCTTATTTCATTTCATTTTAATTTAATTTATTTATTTTGTTTTCATTTAATTTTAGTCCCTTTATATATATATATATATATATTAGTTTACCTATAATATTACCATATACGCATATACCTTTTTGGCATTATTGTATATTCTATATATGTCATGTATATATATATATATATAGCATATTTTGTTTACCATTATTACATATATACGTATTGTCCATATATGTAAGTATTCTATATTTAATATCATCATTATATATTTAGTATGTATACATATTTGTATCATATATAGTATTTACCTATTATATTGTTACTATATAATATTAACTTAATCTTTTTTTACAATTATTGAATTATATAGTATTATATATAATATATTTATTATATTATGTATATACTTTGTATATTATTATTATATATAGTATTTATTTTATATGTATAGTATATTATATATTATATAATCTATTATTCTTATATTTAATATTATTTTTATGTTTAGTGTTATTACTATTATCATATATATATTTTTTATTTTTTAGTACCTATTTTTATTTTATATTAATAGTAAATATTATTATATATATTATTGTTTTTTTAATTATTTTAATGTATATTATATTATTATATATATATATATATATATATTAGTATTTCATTTCTAATAATTTTTTAAAATTCAGTTCATTTAAGGGAATATTTTCCGCTTTATTTCGGATATCGGCTAGGAAGTGACATCTTGACTCATTTAGGTATCATCTTTCTCGGTTTTGTAAATAAAGAAATATTCTCTTTAGACCACTTTTTTTGGATTAAAATTTAAATTAAAGATTCGAATTTTTATTTTCTTGTAAAGACAACACTAAATCAACGCGGTACCAATTTTGGGCGTTGTGGGGTCCTAATCCTTCCTCACACGTAACCGACTCCTGAACCCAAAATTTTGAATCTCTGATTACCTTTTTACGGTGTCCGGCTACCAAAGTGGCCGGTGGCGGCCCTACCCTTCCTTCCACTATTTTCCACCCATTTTCCATTTAAAAAAAATATTTACGGTGTTCTGTTAGGAGTGTTATCTCGGTCTCCGGGTGACATTACCTTTGACCCCGTAAAGAATACATTTTTTTCTTATTTTTCGTAGAGGGTAGAACCCCTATTACGATAGTATGAAATAATAAGATTCAGATACGGTACCAGAAAAAGTTCACATCTAAACCATTGAGCCTCGTGGTGCAGCACATATTGCTGCCTAGGTGTTTCAAATACCACTATTGAACTCTTGCAATCCAAGGTAACCATTTTAAGGTCTGGAATTGAACTCTTGCCGTCCAAGCTCAACATGCAGGTCGTAGTGCCACCAGAAGTTACCTCAGATTATGGCGGGAGATTGTTAGTGGCCATTTGGACCCTGTTTCAGCTAAACTGGCAAATGGCAATTAGTATTTTGGGTCCCTTTCTCTCGGCATTTGCCTTTCTATTTATCTTGAGAATAGTCATGTTTTGGTACCCTAAACTTTCAGTGGATAAATTTTCTTATGTTAATGCTTATGCTCCCGCTGAACCATTTCTTATCGCAACCCGAAAGGTGATTCCACCTCTTGGAGGTGTGGATGTAACCCCGGTTGTTAGTTTTTTTTAACGAGATTCTGCTCGGCCCGCATCTCGTCCTTATCTCACAACAGGTTAGCTAGTATCCATTGAAGGAAATTGTTGTATTAATATTCTTTATGCCCCTTCAATTCTAGAATCCATGAAACATTCTGGAGTGAAGTTTTAACTTCTTTGCTACACTTGAGCTCTAGCAAGAGCCTAAACAGGATTGAGATTAGGGCGAGTAGATATTAATATTTTTGCTTCAAAACTGCTATCTTTAGTTGGCATTCTTATACTGAATAGCATTTATACCCATTACGATTTGTTTTTAATATGGAATTTTCGGAATTCAGATAACTGAGGGCCATTAATTTGCTTTAAAGCGTTCCAGTTGGTTGATAGAAAAAGTTAATGTCAAGTACAATGATTCCCTTACAAGAATATGGAGGGTTTATAAAGGTTGCAAAAAAACTGGATTTAATCACTTGCTGCATATCAATCTTGAAGGATTTCTACGTTGAAGCTCATCCATCAGCAGATGTGCAACCGATTTGTATCCCAGCTCCCGAGCTTTGAATTCGATGACAAAAACAATACACAGATAAACAAGTCAGTATTTTTCAAGTTTAGCCAGTTGGGAAAGGCAATGAATCAATTCAAGACAGAACCTTTGTAAATTGTTATCCCTGTTAGAGCTATCTTTCGATTCTTCAAGCACGGTGAACTGTGGAAAATTGCAAAAGTGAACTGCATATAAACTTCTTAATCACACACACAAGAAATATGATGATGATGAGTCACATACCTGTTACATATCCAGTAAGGGTTGGTTCCTTTTTCTTCTATGCAGTGAGGGCACATCCATTCCTTATTTTCTCTTACCTTCTCCAGTTCTGATTAAAAAATGCAACACTATCATGTCAACTCTTTCCTCTGTTGCTTGCTATGGTATTATTTTGTGAGACTATAATTATAACACCAAAAATCACCATTTCCGCCTTTTTTTTTCTTCAAATATAACCAACTGCGAGTCTTTTACTGCTGTCATAGGCATGTGTGGTATATTCGAAGTTTTTTTTTTGCTCCAAGTTTTCATATATTTAAAATACTATATTTTTAAGGCTTAATATAACATAGAAAAATTCTACCATGCTCGATGAACACTGCTGAACACCACTAACACTGAACATCGCTAAACATCATTAAATTGATTAATAAAGATTAAAAATCTTAAGGACTCAACATATAATTATACATTATTTAAAATAAAATTTCAATTAAATTATTTTTCATAAATATTATATATTTTTAATTTTTTAATAATTGATCAAATACAACCTTAGTCAATTTAAAAAAATAAAAAACCTTAAACCCAAAAACCCAAACCATAAACCATAAACCATAAACTTAAAACCCATAACCTTAAACCCAAAACCATAACCCTAAACCCTAAACCCAAAACCCTAAATCATAAAGCCTAAATTCAAACATTGGATTTAAGGTTTAGGTTTAGGCTTTAAAGTTTAGGGTTTTGGGTTTATGTTTTTTTATTCTTTAAATTGACTAAAGTTGGTATTTGATCCAATTATTTTAAAAAAATTAAAAATAATATATATATAGAAAATAATTTAATTGGAATTTTATTTTAAATAATTTATAATTATATATTGAATCCTTGAAATTTTTAATCTTTATTAATTAATTTAATGATGTTCAGCGATGTTCAACGTCAGTGTATTCAGTGGTGTTCGTCGAGAGTGATAAACTTATCCTATAACATAATGATAGCACAAAGGGCAACTGAAAAAATAGGGTAAATTATAAATATTATCACTGAACTTTGCTCCTTAACCTATTTTGATCACTATATTTTTAAAACTATCAATTTATTCATTGAATTTTACTTTTTGACCTATTTTGATCACTCTGAATTATTTTATTAATATTTTAGTATGACTTGGCAGATTTTATTATTATTAAATATAAAAATAATTTAAAATAAAAACAAATTATATTTTATTGTTAATAAATAAAAATAATTTAAAATAAAAACCTTAAACCCCAAATCCCACCACTTTTATCCACCCATTCGCCGGCGGCAGCATCTTTACTGATGTCACCCACCCATTCCACCTTTTCTTCTTTCTCACTCTGTGAACTCAACAATGATGGAGAAAATATAACCTAAATCTCCAATTGCAAGCATTTGAATTTGAAGGCCGACGGAAAATTCCCATAGAAGACCGGGATTGATCAACTGCGCTACTTCCTTGCTGAAACAACTCATCGATTGATTTGAAGGCATGAGGTTTTGGTTCGATGACGGCGCAAACGCAGAGAAAAATGACAACATCTCTCTCTTAAAATCTCTTTGAGTTTTGAATTCCATTATATACTATAAATATACGTAATAAGACTGCCTATTTGTTTGGACTATGAAGTACCTGTTTCTGTTGAAAACTGCTACTGCATTGCTATTTGGCGTTTGGCGTTCTCTGCGAATCTGCTCAACGCTGCTTTTTTATTTGATTTTCGACTAGGTTTTATATAGCACCGGGGAGAGTGAAAATGTGAAAGCTGAAACTCGTTGGTGAATGGGTGGGTGGCGCCGGCAAATGAGTGGATGATGCTAGTGAAAGTGGTCAGGGTTTGGGGTGTTCGGGGTTTAGAGTTTTATTTTAAATTACTTTTTTATTCATTATTAATAAAAATATAATTTATTTTTATTTTAAATTGTTTTTTATATTTAATAATAATAAAATATGTTAAATTCATATCAAAATATTAATAAAATAATTCAGAATGATCAAAATAAGTCAAAAAGTAAAGTTCAATAAGTAAATTAATCATTTTAAAAGTTCAGTAATCAAAATAAGTCAAGGAACAAATTTAAGTGATGATTTTTATAATTTACCCTTTATTATATGTACTAATCTCGTTTAAACCATTCATTTTAATCATAAAGTTTAGGTTAAAGTATAGTAGAAGTCCCTCTACTATACCTAAAAGTTCATTTTAGTCTATCTACTATAAAAATAAATATTTTAGTCCTTGTACTATACCTAAAAATTTATTTTAGTTCCTCTATTGCAAAAAGAAATATTTCCTTATACGTATGAAAAGTTAACATTTTGATCCAAAACACTATAGTTATTGATAGTTGGCTTAAATGTTTTGGTTTAAACAATCTTTAGGTCCCTCTCAAATTTAAACTAGAGCAAATTAATATCTCAAAACATTTTTTGTGAATTTTTTACATAAAATTTAAAACACTTTATGAAATCTAAATGCAAAATTAATTTATATTCTAACTTCAAACTTCATTGTCTTCACTTACAATAATATTACAATTACAAGCTAAAATATAAAAAATATTTCAAATGTTTAATTAGAAAGTGCATGTATATAGTTTTTTCTTAAAATTTTTAAATTTAAAGTGAGAGTAAGGGTTTAATTGAAAAAGATGATACAAAAATCAAAAAAAATATTTAAGATTTCATTAAAATTTTCAAAATTATGAAAATATATTATAAAATTATATTTTGATAAAAAATATAAATTTATATAACTTTTTGGTTTATTTTATTTAAAAAAATTATTCAATCATAGTCAGACATGTGTCATGTACTGACGAAAAATGTCAACACCATCGTAAATCGTTATTATTTATTCACTTTCAAAATATACACGTTATTATTAGCAAATGTTAATAAATTAATATATTCATAAAATTTTCAATTTATTTAATACACTTTATTTAATATCGATATAAAGGTAAAATTATATATTTTTATAGTTAGTTATCTTCTCAATTTCAAAACTGATAAGGACTTAAAGGGTGTTTAAACTAAAATATTTAAGCCAACTATCGATAACTTTAGTGTTTTGGACTAAAATATTACATTTTCAAACATACAAGGACTAAAATGTTCCTTTTTACGGTAGAGGGACTAAAATGAACTTTTAGGTATAATGCAAGGACTAAAATGAATTTTAAAACAGAGTAAAAGGACTAAAATATTCATTTTTATAGTAGAAGGACTAAAATGAACTTTTAGGCATGATAGAAGGACTTCTACTATACTTTAACCTAAAGTTTATATTCGATAAATAACATGTTACTTATCATAAAAACATATAAGAATTTACGTAAATGTTCATCCCATTAGAATTTCGTTTAGGGTTTAAGGTTTAGGAATTTAGGTTGTGTGATTTAGAACTTAATGTTAGTGTTTAAAATTTAGTGTATAAGGTTTAGGGTTTAGTTTTTAGGGTTTAGAGTTAGGAATTTAGGATTTAAGTTTTTATAGTGTAAATACACATGCTTGTGTAAAATTAGTTTTACACGGCTTGTTATCGAAGTTTTACCCAATAATAATTGTTAGCAGAGATTTAAGTATTATTGTTATTATTATTGGTGTGTACGTTACAACTAGTACTTTGCAATTCAGGCCCTACAATCTTTTAGTGATAGACTTTGGGCATGCCTTATTTTCCATCTAAAGTGAAGAAAAACATATTCTTCATATGTTTTTCTCTTTTTCTTCAACATTAATGATTCTTGGATTTTTTTTCCCTTTTGGATAAGAATAAGATATAGATGGACCTCCTTCATTATACTATAAATTAAGTACATATTAATCAATATATACAACTCTATACGCATGCATATACATGATCTTTGACAATAATGTTGTGTTTATACACATATAAATGTATTTATGGGACGGACCATGATCATGTATGACATCAAATTTACATTCAAATTTCACTTAAATATGTTCATATTTATAAATGATTAACCTAAGTATGTTTATGTTTGTTGATATCATTTTTAATTTTTTTTAATATATATCAGTTTTTATTTAATATTTACCCATATTTTAAACAAATCAAATATTTGTCAAAAATTATTTTTCAGGCGTAGTATTTTTGTCCAACCCTCCTAAATATCAGACAAACCTTCATGATTGGGGGTAGCTTGGCCCTTGGACTACATGTGCATACATAGAGGGGAGAGATTTACTTACACCAATGTAAAATTAACGTAATTTTACACACTTTTATAACATTTTGTATGATTAGTATTTTATCAACTCAAAATTTAAATTTATCAATATAATACACTTGTCATACATGTAAGTTTATAGACTATGTAAACAAAAAGAATTTTATAATGTCACATAAAAAATATGTTAATTTATATATCCGGTAATCATTTTTGGAGGTAGAAAATGGGTAGGAAAAGAGTAAGCACATTCATATTTTGTGAAATTGACAAATGTATGAACACCAAATCATAGGAGCGGATTATTCCTAAGATGTAGTCCATATCAACAGGAGGAACAATGGGCGTAATGGAGGTGCCTTGGTTGTGGTTGACAGATGTAGTCCATATCAACAGGAGGAACAATGGTCCATGTCAAGGCTGTCTCTTATTGTATTAAGATCCTGCCTTGACAAGCCTATTCGGGACCGAGCAAAGGTGGACCGAGCGATGATATGAGCAATCCCTGAAGAGCTACCAAGTCAAGGATGCAAGTTAGGATGCTTTGGGAAGGCGATGAAGGCCCTGTTCATAAAGTGTCCTCGTTTGGGACGAAGCAACGTCTACTCGCGTCATACTTGGTAAGTTTATTTAGCTCTTTAGGGGGAAGTGGTCTGGTGTTGGGTCTCCACCATCCTCCTCGCCAAGCGCTAGCAGCCGAGCTGCCTTGGTGTAAGTGACCTTCTCCTAGGCCCACGTGGGGCCTAGGTGTGCGGGCATTGGAGCTAAGCGGATGGCACAATGTCTCTCTAGGAGGACCTCTTAGGGACGGTTTGGGGCCAAAGGGCCCCGTATCGCGCTCGTAGCGAGAGTCAAGGGTTGGCAGCTAGCATTCGCTAGGCCCTGCGGGATACGATATTCGACGCGCATGTTGCCTGATGGATCATGAGACGACGCTTCCGAGTTAATTCATTGGATAAAGGGCTTGTCGAAGGCTGACTTGTCTGGGTTCAGTCCATTTTCAAGTGCCGCACGACGCGCCGACTCGGGCCTAGAAGGCATGGCCATGACAGTTGGTATCAAAGCGAGATTGATGTGAATTTAAGTTTGGATGACGTTAGATTGCCGGATTCCACACCAAGTGCCCTCGGAAAATGAGTAGGTTGGGTGAGTCACCAATGTTAAACAAATTGAGGGTTGGTTAGTGCTCGGAGGTGCCTGACTATTGTTTCGGGCACGGAGTTGCTTGCTTATTATCTTCGCGCAGTGGCGCTCATTCCTTGTAGCACAGTGGTGCTCGGTTATGAATTTGTGACACAGAGGTGCATGCGAGTTTTATAGTGGAGCCATCGCACAGAGGTGCCGTCGGTAACCACTATAGCGATCGAAGCATACGCGGTGCTCGCTCTTTATATTGCACAGAGGTGCTAACGAGTTAGACCCGGTGGGATCAATACACAAGAGGTGACTACATTAGCCACTATGGTTGTTTAAGTGCAAGAGGCATTTATTTCTTATTGCACAGAGGTGCTAACGAGTTGAACCCGGTGGGGTCAGTACACAAGAGGTGACTGACGTTAACCACTATAGTTGTTTCAGTGCAAGAGACACTTATTTCTCTTTGCACAAGAGGTGCCAACGAGTGAACCTAGTGGAATCAGTAAACAAGAGGTGAACTGACGCTAACCACTATAGTTGTTTCAGTGCGGAGACACTTATTATTTATCACACAGAGGTGCAAACAAGTTCAAACATAGTGTATCAGTTCACGGAGGTGACTGACATTGCGCACTATGGTTGTTTTGGTACGGAGGCACTCAATATGTCTTGAAGTCTTAGCTGGGTCATCATAGTGAAATCAGTACACAAGAGGTGTCTGACGTTAATCACTATGGTTACCTCAGTATTGAGAAGCTGACTATTTGTAAATCGATGATGCATGCCTGGAAATCATATTGCAAACAGTGTACATAGGTAGCTGTCATTAATGGTGGTCATTTACGTTCAGCGCAGAGGCGCTTGTTGTGTTGAAAAAAAGAATATTGCTGGTTTTTTGGCACAATAGTGCCTAACTTGATCAATGGAAAGTTAGTCTTTGCAGGTTACAATGGTGCCTCTAATTAGCGAAGGAATTCTTTCTGTTCAGTCGACGAGGACATCGACAAGATAGTGCAGGGAGGAGCGAGACAAGTTGTATGTTACGTTGGACAACATTAAAGCGGGTTGATTTGTGGAAAAACGTGCTTTAAATTGTTGGGAAACAATATGCATGAATTATCGAGCAAGGTTGTTCGAGTAGGCGTTAGTGTACGTTCACTCGGTAAATGGTGAATGCGGAAGGCAATGTGTGCCAACCAAGTAACATTCGAGACTTGTGTGAATATGTTATTACTGATGTATTCGCTTGTATGTCTTGTAGCACAGGTAATACAAAGAAAGGCAAAGAGGCAAATTACATTTTTTGTATCACGATGGCAACTAGAGACCATTTTACGACGTCAAGCGACTAAGTGCAATACGAGCATACACTTAGGCGCTTGAATGGATAAGGTGATGGCGATATTGTGACACATTCTTTGCTTTGAAGGTCTCACTATACGGGGGGACACAGTTGGCGAATGGGCTTAGTGCCAAAGAGCAAGCCATTATGTGGCGAGTCATAGTTCTCTTTCATATGGGCATGTATGCTATTTTTTTGTTTTGTAGGTCGATGGCTAGATCGTGAGGCTCAAAGACACTACAAGGCACACGTTAGTTGAGTCAGTGATTCGTTACTCGTGTTTCGCTTGAGCCACAATCAGAGTAAAAGTGTGGGAGCATGAATCCAGCACTTGACATTGACGGAGCAAAATTGGGCCATAATGAGTTCATGATCGATGTAGATGGTCACGCATATGCAATGTGGTCATAAGGGAATCAAAAGAACCCAGGATCGAGGCTTGAGTTATTTGCTTGAATGTTCAAATGATGGGACTAGAGAAACATATTAAGTCAAGCACAGATCAAAGAGGAACTGCCTTCGATGTCCATATCGACTCATCAAGTGATGAAGAACGAGTGTCAGTATCGATGAGGACATCGATAAGAGGAAGTGTGGGAGAATGTCAAGGCTGTCTCTTATTGTATTACGATCCTGCCTTGACAAGCCTAGTCAAGACCGAGCAAAGGCGGACCGAGTGATGATATGAGCAATCCCTGAAGAGCTACCAAGTCAAGGATGCAAGTTAGGATGCTTTGGGAAGGCAATGAAGGCCCTGTTCAGAAAAGTGTCCTCGTTTGGGACGAAGCAACGTCTACTCGCGTCATACTTGGTAAGTTTATTTAGCTCTTTAGGGGGAAGTGGTTTGGTGTTGGGTCTCCACCATCCTCCTCGCCAAGCGCTAGCAGTCGAGCTGCCTTGGTGTAAGTGACCTTCTCCTAGGCCCACGTGGGGCCTAGGTGTGCGAGCATTGGAGCCAAGCGGATGGCACAATGTCTCTCTAGGAGGACCTCTCAGGGACGGTTTGGGGCCACAGGGCCCTGTATCGCGCTCGTAGCGAGAGTCAAGGGTTGGCAGCTAGCATTCGCTAGGCCATGCGAGATACAATATTCGACGCGCATGTTTCCTGATGGATCATGAGATGACGCTTCCGAGTTAAGTCCTTGGATAAAGGGCTTGTTGAAGGCTGACTTGTCTCGGTTGAGTCCATTTTCAAGTACCGCACGACGTGCCGACCCGGGCCTAGACGGCATGGCTGTGACACATTAGTTGTGGTTAACAAATGATTTTTGTTTAAAAAATGTTTATATGGCCCGATCAGGTGTCGCAATGTGTAAAAAGATGAACGTTGGAATCCTAACAAGAAATATAAATTAAAAATCACAAAATAACATTTTTTTTGAAAAATCTGGAATTCAAAAATATAAATCATGTTTTTTATTGATAATTTTTGTGGGGTTTTTTAATATTTTTTTATAATTTTTATTCATTTTTTCTTGTAACAACGGCCCTACCCTGCGGTGGTGTCATGACGCGCTTATTACGAAAAATATTTGGGATATAATGGAGTGGAGTCGCCACCAATCTTTTTTAATTTAGGTGAGATTGGATCACCTGAAAACCTGGTTATTTTAATAAAACCTATTTTTGTGTCATTTTATTAAAACAATGAGTTTTGGTCTACGAAACCAGAAAAATAGGTTCTGGAGTCAGTTACGCGTGGGGAAGGATGAACACCCCCACAACGCCCAAAATTTGTACCTGGTCGATTATTTGGTGTCTTAATGATGGAAATTAAGAATTCGAATTTAATTTAAAATTTGTTATTCCTTAAAATATTTAAAAGAATATATATTTTTGTATGAAAGAAATTTACACCCCTACACCCGGGGCATAATTTCTGTTAGATTCCCGAATGAAAGGAATCTATTTTGAAAATTATAATTTAATATTTAAAAAAATTGGTATTTTGCGATAGAGATTAACGAAAAGCGGCACCCTTTACGTTCGAGATACGTTTTTCAAGAGAATTCCTATAATGAAAAGTTTTAATTAAAAATTCTATTAAAATAATGTACAAGATATATATATACGGATATATATATGTTAGATTATAAATACTATAAGATAAAAATAATAGTATAAAATATGTATATATGTATAGCAAAATGAAAATAATAGTAGTAATAGTAATATGTAACATATAATCACTGCCGGAAGCTTTGAAGGACTAGTGGCCCCCACAAAATTTTGGTAAATTCAAATTTTGCCTTTAAAATTTTTGAAAATTTGAATTTGGCCCCTCAAGATTTTTAAAAAATCATATTAAGCTTTAAAATTTTAAATATTTTTAATTAAGTTTCCTCTCAAATTAAAATTTTTTTTTTGTTAAATCTCTCAAAATTATTAAAAATTTTAGTTAAACCCTCAAATTTTTTGAAAATTTTTGTTTAAGTCTCTAAATTTTTAAAAAATTTAGTTGGCGCCCTCAAATTTTTACTCCAAGTTCCGCCACTGCACATAATAATAAATAATAATAATAATAATAATAATAATAATAATTTAATATAATAATAATAGTAATAATAATAATAATATGGTGATAAGATACAAAGAAATAAAAAACAGTGACTAAAATAAAGAGAGTGAAAAACTGTAAATGTGACGAAAATGAAAGAAAAAGGAAATTAAAGTGCAAAAGATAAAGGATATGGAAATTGAGGGACTAAGGCTGCGATTATCCCATTCAGCTTAAAAGGGTGCGGATCTCCCCTCGGGTCGGGTCTCACATCCGGATACAGAGGCCAAAACGACGTTGTTTTGGTGAGGCTTTAAGTATCCGATTTTTACCAAAAAAATTCATTTTTCCTTTTGATTACAAAAAAACCCACACTCTCCTAATTTTCTCTCAACTTCAGTTGGCCAAGTTTCCCCAGAGCCGCCGAAGGCCTCCACGACTGTCGCCGTGCGCCGCCATTCGCCGGCGACCGCGACCACCGTCCGTGGTGGTCGGAGTGCATGCAAGAACGCCAGAAGACTCAGATTTTGGTCCCGAACAAGGATCTAGGGTTCGCTTTTCCTAAAACTTTGTCTATATTCGTAGATCTACGGTAAACTGAAAGGTTTTATATATTTATTTTTTTACCTTTTGTTTTGCTTCGAATCTGGTTTTTGCTTCTTTTATTTCTATTTTTTTAAAACTCGTCTCTAATCCCCCCATTTTGACCGGTTCGAATCCTTTTTATAGGGGTTCAGTCATGGGTAATCTGGAAAGGCAGGGGACAGGTGGAGCATGGCGAGTTGACGCGTGGCGGCTACGTGGCAAGGGGATAATGGGCGGTAGTGGTGCGGCTCGGCTCGGCGGCTGCTGCTGCTGCTGCAGTGTAAGAGGCGACGACAGCTTGGATGGGTATATTTGAGTTAGGGTTAGCTAGGGTTTAGTTTAGGTTATGGATATGAGTTTGTAAAGGGTAATTGGGCCGGGTAGGTTATTAGGTTAATGGGTTGTTGGGTATTTTTTTATTTGGGTGTAATAATAAAATGTGCCTGGATTGGGCTACTACATTTCTAATTTTGAGTATCTGAACAAAAATATCACATGACAAAATTTGATTGGGCCAATGGTATTTTTGTGACAAAAAACGTCAAGAGGCTAGCAGTTTAGAAAAATGAAAGTTGAAGGACTAAAAAACAATAAAAGGTCCAAAGCGAAAATTTCTCATAAAAGGCTTATCAGTTTCAAAATTTAATCTTAATTATCTATTTGCATTAACTCAGCCCTTAATAGATATAGAACTAAAGAATTTTACACCATGTATTTGAACCCCAAAAGAGACGAACGAGCCTTCGCCATTGTTTTGTTAATTTATGCCTATTTGGAGAAAGCAAATGGTTTCACCGGTCGGTCGGTTCAATTACTTATTTAAATTCGACTGATTTAACTAAAATTTAAGAAAAGTAAACCGATCGACTTAAATAGATAAAATTAATTTAACCAAATTGATTTAATTTCAGTACATTCAATTGATTTAGTCCGTTAATCGAATTAATATAGATTAGATAGATTACGTTATTGGATTGATGTGATTTTTGGATTAATGGATAGATTGGTAAGTTAATTAATTGGATTTTGGGTTGTACTTGTGGATATTTTAAATTATTAATAATATAAAATCTATATAAAGTAACTTAAATTGATATGTAGGTTGATTTTACCAATTGATTTGTTTCATAATTTTAAAAACAAAAAAGAAATTGACTAAAATAATTGGTTAAAAAATATAAGAAACGTGAATCAGACCAACAAATCACACCGGATATTAGTTCTTATGAATCAGACCAACAAATCACATCGGATATCATTTTACTTCGGATCGGGATCGGGGTGTTACACATAAGAAATAATATCCGATGTGATTTGTTGGTCTGATTCATAAGAACTAATATCCGATGTGATTTGTTGGTCTGATTCACGTTTCTTATATTTTTTAACCAATTATTTTAGTCGATTTCTTTTTCATCATATTCGGGTCTTTCAAAATCGACCCATCAAAATTTTTTATTTAAAATCACAAGTTGGCAATTCTCAAACAATCTATTTTTATAAATTCACATAAATAAATAAGATTAAACGAGTTTACAAAATAGGAGCTCCAGTTAAAATACATTGTTTGACCCATTTAAAAACAAATTAGATAAAGTTAAAGACTGAACTGTGGTAAGGTCCTATGAATACAATCAGTCTAAACTAAACATCAAGTACTGTACTTTGAAGCAGGCTCGGTGCTGGAAAATCCTCCTCGATGTGCTCCTCCAAAAACAACCTATCAGCATCAGCATACGTAGGGAAAAACCACAATTCTCCACGTTGAGCTAACAAAGCTCAGTGGTACATTCTACTCTACCGCAATTCATGAATATCATAAAACAAGCATGCATGATAATATAATCAAGAGTGCAAAGAAAGATTTCTCAACACTAAGGATCGTCTTCTAGCCTACCCTAGCTAGAGTTTACAACCATGTCTCAAGATACCACTATATTATAAGGAGTTTCACATGCCATCCCAGGCTTACCATACTCGAGGTCACACCTTCCATCGAGTTACGTCCCATACCCTGATCACATAGCCCAAGGGTAATATAGCCCTATACTCGAGGTCACACAGCCCATCGAGTTACTCGAGGTCACACAGCCCACCGAGTTTGCATTCCCTACCCTGATCACCTAGCCCAAGAGTAAAATAGCCAACATCTATTATCCATACAACAACGTAAATAACATACATTCCCTATAATGGCGAACGAAACCCTACTTTACCCGTGCTCAAACAGCCATCGGGTTACCCGTGATCACATAACCGTCTGGTTAAGGATCATATCCAGATCACTATAGCCACAGATACGTCCTAGACATACTTGGATCAAAATAGTCACAAGTAGTCTTTACCTGAGGTCACTCAGCCAATCAGGTTACTCGAGTTCACATAACCCATCGAGTTACTTGAGCTCACACAGCCCCCAAGTTATGTTTCCTTATCTTGATCACATAGCCCAATGATAGGTTTCTGACCGCATCCAGATCACATAGCCCGTTGATACGCCAGATGTACTCTATCACATAGCCCGAATTACGCATCCCCTTATATAAGTGCCCTTGCACTGACTTTAGGACACCCGAATTCCTAACCAAGACACATAAGATAACACATGCTCCCACTCCCATACAGACACGTTCTCGGCGAAGCATTTGGCAACGACACCCAATTGGTTGCTTGCACAAGTGTACCTCCAACAAAGAGTTCGTTAAGTGCCATACCATGGAGCGATGGTCACTAACGACGAACTCAACCTTACCTTAATTGCAGTTCTAGACCATGATCAAACGGTAAGACTGCTCATTCACCACGGGTACCTCCATACCCTCAAAACATTCACAAGCTTAAG
Source organism: Hibiscus mutabilis (assembly GCA_019671005.1). Taxonomy (NCBI): domain Eukaryota; kingdom Viridiplantae; phylum Streptophyta; class Magnoliopsida; order Malvales; family Malvaceae; genus Hibiscus; species Hibiscus mutabilis. The sequence continues at coordinate 58,941,289 of CM033726.1, forward strand.
GTTAGGAATTCTCAACCCTCGTGTCTACAACGCAAGCTAAGAACATCTCATAACATACATAACCTTCCTTGAGCTATTACCATGGAGCACAACGTCTACTTTAGAGAGGAAAGATTCTACACATCTAATACCAACAACCAGATTCAAACAATCTGAAACTTTACAACTTCTCATAACACATCTAATACTTGTCATTCAGATTCCCACCACATGTTTCACATTATTCTAACTGTCATCATTTAAAAAAACATAATACTATACGAAATTAAATTTTTTATAACACAAAAAATTGAACTAAAAAAATACTAAAGTCTATTGTAAAAGACCGAAAATAGCACAAATAACATGTAAAATAATATTTTAATTGTTGTAACAAATAAACAATATAGAAAAACTAAAAAGAAAATAACAATAAAAAACATTTAAAAAACAAGAACAAATACCAACAAAATCTAAATCTAATGGACAAAACAGGGGACACGGCAGATATATAATCAATCCTTAATTAAGGCCAAACTTGTGTAATACTGCTCATAGCATCACCACCGATTCCAATATTATTCAGACTGGAGTTGCTGAAATCAACGTTTGCTAGCCCAACACTTGCTGTGTTCCCAAAGACTGTGAAGCCTTCATACGAGGAACCATCTCCATGAACGGTAACAGTGGGGGAGACATTTACCGCCCGCCCAAGATTTTGATTATGATTATTAGTAGCAATTGGTTGCCGTGAAGTCATGTGACTCTGAACAAGTTGATTCAGACCACATGTGAAGGAGCCTCCGGCAAGCATATCCTCGGCCCACTTCACCTATAAAATATATAGATGCATGATATAATAATTATTACTCTTGCAGACTTTGCCTGTGTATCAATTGTAAGGTGGGACTGGGGGTAGATTCCAAATACGCATCCTAAAAAATACCTAAAGTAAGAAAATCCCTACCGTGTTTCTCAAGGCTTGCAAATCTGACCTCAGCACTCGATTGCTAGTGCCAGCATCACGAAATAGTTGATGAGCATTTGTAAGCTGCTTGAATAGGGAATCATTTTCTCCTCTCAATTGTTCAGCCTTTTCAAAGAATAAAAGAAATAATCAAGGACTGTCAAGCTTCTATAAGGTTTTAAATTGATACAAGTAGTAAATATATTGATACATAATAACCTGGAATTCAAGATCTGGGAGATGTTCTTGCTTTCTTTTCCTTGATCGCCTGGCAGACTCCCTATTAGAGAGCATCCTGCAGGAAATAGAGTTGTAGTTGGGAATTAGGCATTGATTTTCCCAATACCATATAGATATACTAAATTCGGTATATAATATATACCTGCGGAGGCGTTTCAAATGAGAGGGGTCTAAGATCTGTTCGGGCTGACCGGCATCAGTTTCTGCTTCTTCTTCATCGTCATCTTCTTCCTCATCATCGTCTTCTTCCTCCTCCTCCTCATCCGATGGATCGTGGTCCCAGGAAGCAGCTGTTGCTCCTCTAACTTTATTCGCCCTACCATTGGGATTATTCCCTTCACACACTGGACTTCCCCATGGCTCGTTTCCTAATTCGTCTTCGTACATCCAAAAACTTCAAATTAAAATTTGAAAACTACTACTAAACTTAGCTGATGATAAAAGATCGGCAACTTGTTTTAATTAATAAGTATAAACAAGAATGCAAGGCAACTGCATGCATCAATATTAAGTAGTAATACATGGCATGCATTATAAGGAAAAAAAAGTACCACAGACGGATGATTGGGAATCAAGCTTTGGGGTAAGATTTTGTGATAATGGTACATGTTTTATAGGCTCAGCTGCTTCCCTAGAAAATTCAGAGAAGGGGAAATAATTAGAAAGATGGGAGATGGGCGGATGAACATCAATATCAGGGAAGGATGAGGCTGAGACTGAGGCAGAGGCAGAGGGGATGGTGATCATATTCATGGACGTAGTCTTCCTGCTGAACTCCTCGAGTGCCAACTCCGAGGCGCTCCTCTTCATAATCTTGGTCTTATCAATTAATTATTAAATGTTGGTGCTTTAGCTCAACCAAAGAAAAGTATTAGTCCTAGTGCTAATCCATTTTAAAGCCAACCACAACAGCAAGCTAAAGCTAAAGCCTAAAGCTTTGCTTTACTTTAGAATGGTAATGGGTAATACCTAATTAATTTGTGCACTGGTTCCCGCATTGAAAGTTGAAACCACTAGTATCATACCATAGCAATAGCAAGCAGATACAGATGCAGATGCCGATCCTATGACTGCCATGCGACCATCTAAAAGTTTTTTTTTTCCTTTCTTTTTTGTAAGTTGCTCAACTCGTTCGTAAGGCAAGGGCATATCTAAAGTGTCAAATGTTTTTCCATATCTTAACACTAACCAATCCAGATTTTTCTCGTCAAATATATTAAGCTTCTCCTTTTCAAGATGTAGTTCAGGTTTAATTTCGGACTTCAAATCTGAATTCAATAATAAAACCAACAAAAATAAATTCCTTATCCCCATAATGTTTATATGTGTTATTGTGTATAGAATTCAATGAATAAAATAAGAATAGAAATCTTTTGCTTTTATTAGTGCCTTTATTTATACCTCACACTAAAAAAATAGGTTTAGATTTAAGGTTAGGGTTTAAGTAATTATGGGTAGTGTGTAATCTCTTCTGTTATGTTTTGCCGGTAATTATCACATATATATAATCGAAATCATAACGCATAAGCAAGGTTTGTTTTCTTACTTTGCCAGCAATATCATGCACAAGAAAGAAAGAAGAGGAAGAATATACACTATATATCACGATTCTTGAGGGTGTGTATCTATGAAGCTCTCACCTACTAAGGGTCTTCACTTTGAAGGTACACCATATATTTGTCCACGTCCTGCAGATTTTATTTCTTTAATGACTATAGTTTTTAATTAATACTAACAAAACAATTTGCTCAGTCATATACGAATCCTTTTTCGGATATTTACGCGATTGTCCTCTTGTCCTGGAGCTTAGATCCAGTCAAATAAGTGATTACAACTTGTTTTTCGCAAATGCTCACAAGTAAATAAATGAATCTACCAAAAACATATATATATATATATATATATATTATTGTTCTAATTAGGGCTAGCTGTTAGGAAGAACATTATATATAGAATCTATTTTTTAATAATTATGATTTAAGTTGTGATTTTTTATTAAATAAAGAGCATTTACATCTAAAGGTAAATGTTAATATTTGAATTCGCACAAGATGGATCAACACGAACATCTTTAACCATTCGACCAATTAACAAATCTTAATTTATTTTTTAATTTTGATTATATTTTTATTTCAGTTAATTTATTATTCTTTCAAAAATATATTTTTTATGTGATAGGACTTGTATTTATAGAAGGGACATATGAAATAGTAAATGTTAAGTTGTTTTTTTTATAAAAAAAACTAAAAATATCTTAATCTTTTTAACAAATTCCAAAATTTCAATTTACTTTTAATGAGCAGAAAATTTTTTAATATGCTTTCGAAGAATTAAATTATCAATTTCTATTAATCATTTCAAAAGTTGTGATAAAAAGAAGACAAATAAAAATGTTGAACCACCCAATAATTCGATCTTGTTCCGTAAGAACAAAAATTATCTTTCTCTTTTTTGATGCTTTTTTCTATGCTTCAACTAGGAATGTAAGTGGAGCGGATTTTGCGGGGATTCACCCCACTTCGCATTTAATTGGATAGGGATAGTTTTAAAATTTGCAGGTTATAGGGCGATGATGAAGATAAAAACTAGATTCATATCGACTTGTCTTGAGATATTAATGAAAAGTTCAATATATATATATATATATTTATATAATTGAGTTTGAAATTGATTAGATCAAATATATAAATATTTTTTAAAAAGTCAATTTTGAAACAGAGTCAAATTTAAAATAATTTATATTGACATATCTTTGAAGATTTATAAAAAATTATAGATATATAATATAATATTTATTGGTTTTTCTACTGTTGTCTGCCGTCAAGCCTTCTTTTTAAAGTTTGTTTTCTTCTCCTCAATCCTCACCATAGTTATGTTATTCTTCTATTTTTTTATTTTATTTTCCTAATGTTGTAGTATCTTATTTGGATTTTATTGGTATTTGTTCTTATATTTTAAATGTTTTTTCATTGTTATTTTCTTTTTAGTTTTTCTATATTGTTTATTTGTTACAACAACTAAAATATTATTTTACATGTTATTTGTGCTATTTTTTGGTCTTTTACAATAGACTTTAGTATCTTTTTAGTCCAAATTTTGTGTTATAAAAAAATTAATTTCGTATACTATTATGTTTTTTAAATGATGACAGTTAGAATAATGTCACACATGTGGTGTGAGTCCAAATGACAAGTATTTCATACTTTTTTTCATAAAAAATTTGATTTATATTTATTTAACTAATATTAATAAATATATTATATGAATGGATCATGGGCAGGTAAAAAGGAGATTAAATTCTAAACCCTAACCCTAAATTCTAAGTCCTAAACCAGAAGCTCTAAGGCCTAAAAAATATACCCTACCTCTAATTTCTTAAATCTAATTTTTAGTGTGCGAGCATAATAAAAACACCAAAAAAGATAGAAGATTTCTATTCGTTCTGTAACAACGAAGTTAAACAAGTATACATATATACTAACCTCGGCCATGGTTATATATAGGAGATATTTATGTAAATGAGAAGGATAGTAGTATCTATAAAAATACAACCAAAACGAGAACTTAAGGAGAGTAAGGCCGGATGATATAGAATTTATTGGGGGAAAAACATTGTAGTTCAGCAAGACGAGAATAGTAAAAAAGAAAAAATGAATGAAATTAAACAACGCACTCATGGTACGCAGCAGCTGCTAATAATACTACTAATAAATAGCACAGAAATTAATTTTTTCTGTTAATATTACTTATAATTAATTATATAACAATGGCACGTGATAGTTGTCCTTTGAATTCTTAGTTTGAATTCTCTAGATTGAGGGGAGGGGCCAGGGGTGTTCCTGGGACGACAACCGTAGCCATAGAAAAATGAATGAATCAAGGAAAGAAGCAACATTTTGTTAGACCACTCTCCTGAATTCCCTTCAATCCCCCATCTCCCATTTATTCTGCTCGTGTTTCGCTTCTTTCTCTACTACATTCACTCTGCATATATATTAGGTTTGTCATTTTGTTAAATTACTTGTTGAGATACAATATATTAACTCTTCATCTACTATGATCATACATTTCAATATCATCTTGTTATTTCTCAATTATAAATTAATATCTTGGGCTCATTTTATACTATATATTCAACACAGCTCCAATAAATATACGTGTTGCACTCTCTTGATTTAACAACGACTTTATCAACGCATATGCATATATTCTCGGTAAAACTGTTGTGTCGTAATTTTCAAGAAGAGGGATTGAACATTAATAATGATAAAAGTAAACCCTTACCCTCACGTCGGTTTGGAATTGGAGGTGAAAGGAAATTCATGGTTGGCAATGGCATGCTACTTGTCCAACACTTCAAAATATTTTAAGGGGGCAGCTGCTTGCTCAGCTTTATCTTATTCTTACGTCTTTCCTGGTATATATAATATATACACATGTTGGACATCCATCGTAATTAATACAATGGAAAATCAACTCTCAATGAAATATATAGATATTATATATAGAGAGAAAGAAAGAAAGGATTCTGTAGAGTGCTGAAATTATATTTGTTCCCAAAAAGGATGCAACATATTCAAAGGAGTAGTTGCATGCCAGAAAAAGACAGTTGAAAATTACTAACAGGATATGCACCATCAATCTAGTTCAAACCCATGTTTAGTGCTACACTAATTTGTTTTCTGTTTTCCTCTGAAAACAAAGAAGTTGGGGTTTCCTTATCGTATTAATTTTTTTTCTTGTATTTCTTCAAAAACAATACTATCTATAAATAGTTACAGTTATAGCTATGAATTGTGGTGAGATATTCATATATAGCTAATATTTGGCTAGCGCATGATAGTTAAAAGATTGATTTTTTCATCTACTCTGTGTTTCAAGTATTTCTTTTGGATATGTGGATGTAATTAAATTACAACTTTAAAATTAATAGTTGGTTCGGATGGTCGTTCAATCGTGCAAGCAAATAGTTATTAACAAATCAAAACATAATGTTTTTCTCTTGCGATTTTAATTAATGAAGGCCACCAGCAGTCTCGTTCATCATCAATTCAAACTCAGTAAATCGACCTTTCCATCCAGATTCAAGTCGACCTTCAACATCTTCTCAATCTGAGCCATATCCCACCCATTGTCCAACCCCAACCATTGCAGCACCCTCTTCAGCTCCAATGCGTCATTGAATCCGTTGCCATCCTCGTCCAAAATTTTGAAGGCTTGCCGGAGCAGCAAATTCCGCTTGGATTCTTCTTCTTCTTCCATCAGTAGCACCTCCTCCAGGGGAACTTCCTCTTCCAACTCCCCGCCAGGAGCGGCCAGTAGGGAGTTGTTCATCCTGATTGACCAAGCCAAGCTTCTCAACCACTTGACGCGCCTTCGTCTTGTTTATTCTGCCATTGCTTGGCCTTCAACATCTTCTCAATCCGAGCCATATGACTGGATCTAAGCTCCTGGACAAGAGGACAATCGCGTAAATATCCGAAAAAGGATTTCGTATATGACTGAGCAAATTGTTTTGTTAGTATTAATTAAAAACCATAGAGTCATTAAATAAATAAAATCTGCAGGACGTGGACAAATATATGGTGTACCTTCAAAGTGAAGACCCATAGTAGGTGAGAGCTTCATAGATACACACCCTCAAGAATCATGATATATAGTGTATATTCTTCCTCTTCTTTCTTTCTTGTGCATGCTATTGCTGGCAAAGTAAGAAAACAAACCTTGCTTATGCGTTATGATTTCGATTATATATATGATAATTACCAGCAAAACCTAACAGAAGAGATTATCCCTTGTTTCTTTTTCTTTTTGTTTATCTTGTTTGCAAGTAAGCTACTTAGGTTTTCAAAGTTGCTTTCTTCGTTTCTGTTATTTTGGAAGGAAATTAATCGGCATACTCTTTTCACTTCTCCTTGCTTGCTTGCTTCTTTGCCTATTGCCTAGCAGAGTGCTACATGTTCATTTTATACGTAATTATTTTTAATTTGTTTTATGATATGTAGGAGGAGCAAAAGCGTAGCGGTAAGAGGAAAGGGAGAAAACAATGGAAGTAGACAAGGGAAACGAAGAAAACTTACCACCGGGATTTCGGTTTCATCCAACTGATGAAGAGCTCATCACTTTCTATCTTGTAAACAAGATTTCAGATGCTAACTTTACAGGAAGAGCTATTGCTGACGTTGATCTCAACAAATGCGAGCCCTGGGACCTTCCTGGTAGTTTTAACCTACTTCCTTTTCTCCAAAACAAAAACAATCATCAGATCACCGACATATCCATGTTGGTTCTGAAACAACATCCATGTTTAGTCTTCTGAAACAAATAGTGAAAAAGGTCAAAATCACTTATATTTATGCTCTTTCTTCGAATATGGAAAGCTTCATCTTCAGGCTGCAACAATCAGTATGGTAATTAAATTGTATGCGTAACTGCCATTTCCTTTCTTTCACCACGGAAAAAGATTTTACGAAAGAAAGAAAATGGAGCAATAACAAGTTTACGACAAAATTAGAGTTGCAATGGAAATTGCCTTTTTGGTTTAGCTACTGGTTTTCAATATTAAGCAGCTTGAAATAATATATAAACTTGCATTAAAATTTATAACACATACATGTATGTATATGTTCTTTTAAAAAACAAAGAGATAACATAGAAATATGGCATGAGGTTTCTAACCCTAATTTCGAAATGTTTGCTTTCCTGATCAGGGAAGGCCAAAATGGGAGAAAAAGAGTGGTATTTTTTCAGCCTTCGGGATCGAAAATACCCCACTGGCGTAAGAACAAACCGAGCAACGAATACGGGTTACTGGAAGACCACGGGAAAAGACAAGGAGATCTTCAACAGTACAGGAACATCAGAGTTGGTTGGGATGAAGAAGACCTTGGTGTTTTACAGAGGGAGAGCTCCTCGAGGAGAGAAAACCAACTGGGTCATGCATGAGTATCGTATTCACTCTAAATCATCTTTTAGAACTAACAAGGTACCCCTAGATCACGATGTGCCCATCATCATCTTTTGATCTAGTATATACAATTTGATATGCTTTTGTAACTTCAGCAGGAGGAATGGGTTGTCTGCCGCGTCTTTCAGAAGAGCGTGGGGATGAAAAAGTATCCCTCAGCCTCAAATCAGTCGAGAGCTGCAGTGAATCCCTACAGTTTGGAAATAGGAGGAGGAGCAGGTGTTATACCAATGATGCAGACGGAGAACTATCACTTGTCTATGGGAGCGGAGCTTTCAAGGGTTCTAAGGGGTGGTCCAAGTTGTAGTGCAAATCTACCTATTCAATCCCAATTCAACTATCCAATTCCAGGAGGGTTTACTATATCCGGGCTGAATTTGAATCTTGGAGGCGCCTCCACGCAGCCTGTGATGCGACCAATGCAACCTCCGCCACCTCCACCACTGCTGCATCAACAAGACGTTACTGCCTCTTTGATGTCCCCCGCTACCTTTGGCGCGGAGAATGGCTACGGTGCAGAGATCACCACTCAGAATGCAAATGGAACGAGCAACAGATACTTGAGTATGGACCATTGCATGGACTTGGATAACTATTGGCCTACGTACTAGAGGACAAAGCAAAATCCAATGTCACCATGCTAGCATTTTGTTTTAGTGTTACTAGTTTAGTAGCTTCTGTTTTTTAAGATTGGAATACTTTGGATAATTTAATGGGTCATCTTCTGATTCATATTTAGGAACTTAAATGCACTCCCACTACCCTAAAATTTGGCATCCTTTTGTTTTGTATGTCTCAAATCTCAATTGTGGAGACTTTACAAAATCAAGAACATCTTCACCTATATTTTATAAGTTTCTCTTTCTCCTCTGCAACTACCAAATTTGGCATTAATTTATAAGCTTCTTAAGATCTGGTTTGCATGACAAACAGCTAACTAATCCACAACAAAAGCAGATGGCAGTCCGTTGGCATAATCATGATGCATGGAAAATAAAGAATCATGCACATAATAAAGGATCAGGTCTCTAAGAAACGGATGTTGGAATATAGAAGTAAAATAACACTAATCTTTTAGGGAGGAAGAAAAATATAACAATGCACTTCAAAACACATTTCAAATCTCTTAGAATACAATTGTTTTGCTTCATCACTTAAGATCAGAGATTGTAAGTGACTATTAAAATAGTCAAAACTATTCATTACACCTTTTCATCAAACATGGTCATATCTATTCATCATGCATAGGCATATCCATTCATATGAGTAGTCACATACATTCATCATAAAGGTTGATGAAAAGTCACACTTATTCATAAAATATTATGTTTAAATTATAATTTCAATATTCCCTTTTAATTTGAATATTTCTTCGTCATGCCAAGATTTCCACGTCAGATTAGTGGACTATGGTACTTTTAAATTTTTCATCAGTTCATCATCTTGATTACCATGAAATCCTTTCATTCCTTTACTATCTTTGTATTTAGCACTCCTCCATTTGTCATGTAACCCATTATAGTCACAATCTATCCTTGTTCGGATTACTGTAACGACAATCACATTCTTGGTGTAGATTGCAATGAGAATTATAATCACAATCACATTTCGTATATGTATATTATTTTTTTCTTCGCTTTATTTTTCTTGCATTTGACTATATAATTGTTAATGTGGTGCCCTTTTATTTGATAGTAAATAGGTCTAGTATCAGTCGCAGTGATGGTGGTTCATTTGTTTACTATCAAATAACGAGACCTTTAAAATTTACTCGCATTTTTAAACGAATATTAAATTAAATTAAAATTTAAACTCGCAAATTTCCAATTAAAGGCAAATTGTATTCGACTAGGTACAAATTTTTGGGCGGTGTGAGTGCTAATCTTTTCCCACCCGTAACCGACTCTCTGACCCGTTTTTTAAGAGAATCTTTGGTTTCACTTTTAGTGTCCGGTCTACCTTTAAAAAATGATCGGCGGAGACTCCAGCCTTTACTTTTCAAAAAATAAAAAATTTCCCAAATTTCAAAAAATTCAAAAAAAACCACAAAAAATTCAAAAAAAAAAAATCCTCTTTTTTAGCGATCCCGAATTCCAATCTTTAAATTTTTAAATTTTAAAAACGCCGCTACAATTATGAAGTAAATCAAAGCTTTAGGCTTTAGCTTGCAGTTGTGGTTGACTTTAAAATGGATTAGCACTAGAACTACTACTTTTCATTGGTTGAGCTAAAGCACCAACTTTTCTTGTCTCTTAAGACGGTGACAGTCTCTAATGAATCAACAAAAAATTAATAATTAATTGATAAGATCAAGATTATGAAGAGGAGCGCCTCGGAGTTGGCCCTCGAGGAATTCAGCAGGAAGACTACGTCCATGAATATGATCACCATCCCCTCTGCCTCAGTCTCAGCCTCATCCTTCCCTGATATTGGTGTTCATCCGCCCATCTCCCATATTTCTAATTATTTCCCCTTCTCTGAATTTTCTAGGGAAGCAGCTGAGCCTATAAAACATGTATCATTATCACAAAATCTTACCCCAAAGCTTGATTCCCAATCATCCGTCTGTGGTACTTTCTTTTCCCTATAATGCATGCTATGTATTACTACTCAATATTGATGCATGCAGTTGCCTTGCATTCTTGTTTATACTTATTAATTAAAACAAGTTGCCGATCTTTTAATCATCAGCTAAGTTTAGTAGTAGTTTTCAAATTTTAATTTGAAGTTTTCGGATGTACGAAGACGAATTAGGAAACGAGCCATGGGGAAGTCCAGTGTGTGAAGGGAATAATCCCAATGGTAGGGCGAATAAAGTTAGAGGAGCAACAGCTGCTTCCTGGGACCATGATCCATCGGATGAGGAGGAGGAGGAAGAAGACGATGATGAGGAAGAAGATGAGGATGAAGAAGACGCAGAAACTGATGCCGGTCAGTCCGAACAGATCTTAGACCCCTCTCATTTGAAACGCCTCCGCAGGTATATAATATATACCGAATTTAGTATATCTATATGGTATTGGGAAAATCAATGCCTAATTCCCAACTACAACTCTATTTCCTGCAGGATGCTCTCTAATAGGGAGTCTGCCAGGCGATCAAGGAAAAGAAAGCAAGAACATCTCCCAGATCTTGAATTCCAGGTTATTATGTATCAATATATTTACTAGTATCAATTTAAAACCTTATAGAAGCTTGACAGTCCTTGATTATTTCTTTTATTCTTTGAAAAGGCTGAACAATTGAGAGGAGAAAATGATTCCCTATTCAAGCAGCTTACAAATGCTCATCAACTATTTCGTGATGCTGGCACGAGCAATCGGTTGCTGAGGTCAGATTTGCAAGCCTTGAGAAACACGGTAGGGATTTTCTTACTTTAGGTATTTTTTAGGATGCATATTTGGAATCTGCCCCCAGTCCCACCTTACAATTGATACACAGGCAAAGTCTGCAAGAGTAATAATTATTATATCACGCATCTATATATTTTATAGGTGAAGTTGGCCTAGGATATGCTTGCCGGAGGCTCCTTCACATGTGGTCTGAATCAACTTGTTAAGAGTCCCATGACTTCACGGCAACCAATTGCTACTAATAATAATAATCATAATCAAAATCTTGGGCGGGCGGTAAATGTCTCCCCCACTGTTACCGTTCATGGAGATGGTTCCTCGTATGAAGGCTTCACAGTCTTTGGGAACACAGCAAGTGTTGGGCTAGCAAACGTTGATTTCAGCAACTCCAGTCTGAATAATATTGGAATCGGTGGTGATGCTGTGAGCTGTATTACACAAGTTTGGCCTTAATTAAGGATTGATTATATATCTGCCGTGTCCCCTGTTTTGTCCATTAAATTTAGATTTTGTTGGTATTTGTTCTTATTTTTTAAATGTTTTTCATTGTTATTTTTTTTAGTTTTTCTATATTGTTTATTTGTTACAAAAATTAAAATATTATTTACATGCTATTTGTGCTATTTTTCGGTCTTTTACAATAGACTTTAGTATCTTTTTAGTCCAAATTTTTGTGTTATAAAAAAATTAATTTCGTATAGTATTATCTTTTTTTAAATGATGACAATTGGAATAATGTCACACATGTGGTGGGAGTCCGGCTAACAAGTATTTCATACTTTTTTTCATAACAAATTTGATTTATATTTATTTAATTAATATTAATAAATATATTACTCACTCTGTCCCACTCAATATGTCCCTTTTGTGTTTTAAAATTGTCCCACTTAAAATGTCTCATTGAAAAAATAAACAACTTTTATAAGTCATATTTTCCTTTATACGTTTTTTTAGTTTCCCAACAAAACAAAATTCAACTTTTTAAGGATAAAATTGTCGTTTCAATTATTTTACATCATCTTTCTTACACATTCTTACACAAACTTTTTCTTCTTAAAACTGTGTGAAAAGTCAACAATGGACAAAATAAATGGGACGGAGAGAGTATATGAATGGATCATGGGCAGGTAAAAAGGAGATTGTGTGAATCTCAAAACCCACGTTGGTAATAGGGCAGTGATAGTTTTAGCATTGCGGGTTGCGGGGCAGAGATGTTTTAGATTTTATATTCGCAGCGGGTTGTGGGGTGGGGATGGAGATGAAAATTCTTGACGGGGATGGGTGTGGGAAGACTACCCTTCCCACTCAATTGACGTCCCTAGCTCCAACACTAAAAATTAAATTCTAAACCCTAACCCTAAATTCTAAGTCCTAAACCAGAAGCTCTAAAGCCTAAAAAATATACCCTACCTCTAATTTCTTAAACCTAGTTTTTTGTGTGCGAGCATAATAAGAGCACCAAAAAGGATAGAAGATTTTCGTTCTGTAACAACGAAGTTAAACAAGTATACATATATAATAACGTCGGCCATGATTATATATAGGAGATATTTATGTAAATGAGAAGGATAATAGTATCTATAAAAATACAACCAAAACGAGAACTTAAGGAGAGTAAGGTCGATTGATATATAATTTATTGGGGGGGGGAAACATTGTGTAATACCCATTTTTTGTCCGGGCTCCAAGTTATATTCGAACCACTTATCCTAATTAAACCAAAAATATATATAAAATAAAAAGCAAGGCATGGTCTCCACGCAGAGAAGCATGCCCTGCCACCCTTTCACCCATGCTATTTCCCCCACATCCCACAGCCATGCCCTTGGTAGGGCTTCCACAACACTCCACTCAACCTCACTTCATTTCCCCTCCCACCATCAATTTTAAAGCACACCAAAATTGAGCACAATTGGAGAGAGACGGCAGAGTGAGAATTTGAGAGGAGAGCTCTCGGCAGTAGCAAAAAAAATGGGGAAATGACTCATATTTTTTTGGTTTTGGTGTATGTTTGTGGTATAATTTTTTTATGATCCAATAGAAGTGATGTTTTATTAGTATTTTTATGCATTTTTCGTCCTTAAGTCTTATATATTTTTATGTTCACATGCCTCTATATGTTATTAGAATGCATTTAGATTAATTATTGGTGGTTGTTTAATATTTGTTTTTCAATCCTCTTTTCATCTAAATATGTTTTTTTTTATCATGATATGTGTTTGATCATGGTTTTTTATTTATTTTTTTATGTTTGGTATGTATGTACATCTTTGTATTTGATATGATTAGTATGTATTTTATGTTCATCTTGTTTTTAGATTATGTTAGTGTGGTATTATTTATCATATTTAAATGTCATGTTAGGTTGTGGGTGTAAATTATGTTATATGATGGAAGATAAGTATTAGTTTTTATGTTAACATGTTGTTATGTTAGTTTAGCATTACATTTCATGCATGTCATGTATATTATATTGGTGTCTTAATGTGTTTAAGCATGTTGGAATTAATTATTTTAGTTTTAGAGGTATGTTTCTTTCTTGTTCGTGTTCATCTTTGTTTTTATTTCTTTATGTTATGTAATGTTTTTATGTATTTTATTATTTTTATTTAATTTTGTAAAATTCATGTGTTTATGTTTTTTTAGTATCATGCATGTAAATTGTGTCATATGTCAAGTGTTAAGTTTTTATGCTAGTATGCTACTTTGATTTATTAGTTTAGCATCATTTTGTGCATGTCATGCATTTGTGGCATTTGTGATTTTATAGGTTCAAGCATGCTAGGATTAATTAATTTAGTCTTGAAAGTTTGTTTTTGTTCATGCCCATACTTTGTTGTTATTATGATGTGTTAGGTTTTATGCCCATGTGTTTATTTTTTATTTATTTTGTAATATTCATATTTTATGTTTTAATATCATGTCAATGTAAATTGTATGTTTTATGTTTTATTTTCTAAGTTGCATTTCGGAAATATTATTGTCAATGCGGTGCCTCTTTATTCGAGCGTAAACGGGGCCAGTATCAGGCGTAGTGATAGTGGTTGGGCGTTTACTCTCGGATAACGGGACCTTTAAAATCTACTCGCACTTATAACCAAATTTGAATTTAATCGTCACTTTAATCCGGAAAATTTAATATTAATAAAGCGGTAATTATTAAAGTACCAATTTTGGGTGGTGTGGGGGGTGCTAATCCTTTCCCATCCGTAACCGACTCCCGAACCCAAAGTTTTCAAAATCTCTAGTTTTCTATGGTGTCCGGTCCACCTTGAGTGGCCGGTGGCGACTCCATTTTTAAATAAAACACGGGTTTTATAAGACATAATATTTCAAAACAAAAATAAAAAAAACACCACTTTTTTTAGCGAGGGGGACATCGCTACAGATGGCGACTCCGCTGGGGCTATCTTTGTTTTTTCAAAAACAAATGAGAGTCAAGATTTTTAAATAATTACCGCTTTACTAATATTAGAAGTTTTGGATTAAAGTGACTATTAAATTAACATTCGGTTATAATTGCGCGTTTATTTTAACGCATTTAAAACTTGGCATATAAACCTGTCTTTTTAAGTGGGGGGAAAACGCTAATGCTTTCGTGAGGATATTGTTCCTCCGTATGGGCCTAGCAAGTACCTTCGGGGCTCGAGTACCTTATGTTGTCGTGAGGATATCATTCCTTCATATGGGTATAAGCGAATGGGTCCCCCTGAGTTGAACTCGGTTGAAAGGAGCCTATAATGAGTGATGACCGGGGGCCTTGCTACTCTTAGTAGAGGACAACAAGGACAATTCGGGTACCTCTTAGCACCAAAACTGCATATAGTGAGTCGTAGGAGCCAAGCCTTTAGAGCCATGTGAAACTCTGCCCGATTAGTGGTCACCCTATTTAGACTCTGGTGCCTTATTTCTTATTCATGAACAGTTTTAATTGCTTTATTTTGATTACCATTTGTTTTATTTTATTTGGTACTAACTCGTTTCATTTTATTCTCATCGCATTGATTTTATCTGCACCATTGCACAACATCATCACAATCTTGATTTTGCATTGCATCAATTTAGGACACATTTTGCATGTATATACATTCATTTTTAAAATAAGAAAACTGATTCTAGGGGTGCCCTATGACAGTGATACTGGATAAAGTAGAAGATCAGTCAGCTCAGCATCCATACGGAACCCGGTACAAAACAAAGACGGCGAACGATGAAAGATTGAAAAAATTGAGCAAGATCAGAAAGAATTGCAAGCGAACATAGCCAAGCAGGTTGAGGAACAGTTGGCGAGAGTCCAACAGGATATGAGGGAACAACTTGCAAAGTCACAACAAGACATGTTGGGCCAAATAGCACAAATGTTGGGATTAAAGCTTCCCGAGCTTGGAGAGGCCTCTGTTGTAAATCCCACTGTAAATCTTAAACCCACTGTTGGGGACGAGGATCTTATGTACCCTCTGGGGTTCATGCCTGTTCAAATCAGGATACAACCAGAAACTCAACCCCAGGTGATCATTTCTCAGGGAAAGTCTCATCTACATCAGGTCGGTACTTCGATCCCTATAAATCAGCCATCTACATCAGAAGTTAAGCCCGGGGGCAATCAAGCTGAAAATTTTATCTCAGAAATGGATCATCTGTTTGAGGCCGAGAGGCCGAAGGTAGAAGCTTCAAAGGAAATCGAAGATCGATGTAAAAGACTCGAAGAGAAGCTAGAGGCTATGAGAGTAGAGGATACCTTCAGTGGGTTTGAGGCTAGTGAACTCAGCCTTGTCCCAGATTTGGTGTTACCCCCGAAATTTAAGGTCCCAAAATTTGAAAAGTATGATGGAACCAGCTGCCCTCGCACTCACCTCACTATGTTCTGTCAGAGGATGACTAGATACGGTCGAGACGACAAGCTGTTAATTCACTGCTTTCAGGACAGTCTGTCAGGATCTGCTGCCCGATGGTATAATCAGTTGAGCCGCCATCAGATTAAGTCATGGAAAGACTTGGCAAAAGCGTTCCTAGAGCAGTACCAATACAATAGTGATATGGTGCCAGACCGTTGGACCCTACAACATATGAAACAAAAATCAAATGAAAGCTTCAGATAGTATGCCCAACGTTGGAGAGATGTGGCAGCTCAAGTCCAACCCCCACTTAGCGAAAGAGAGACGGTGGTCATGTTTGTCCAGACTTTGGAGGGTCCAGTCTTGGGTCGCTTGATAGGCAACGCGACTACCAACTTTGCTGAACTTGTGTTATCCGGGGAGCTCATTGAGAATACCGTCAAGACTGGCAAAATTGATGATGGAGGTAGTTCATCCCAGAAAAAGCTCTACCATGCAAAGAAAGATCATGAAGTAAACTCGGTGGGAGTTTATAATGCCAGTTATTCTAAGCCTATCACAGTTGTGCAACCTAAGGCCATGCCAAGTGCTCACGGTTCCTCAAGCCAAGGCTCTGGTCAGAGGAAGAACACTAAAAACGTAGAATTTACTCTACTACCAGTTTTTTATGGAGAATTGTACAAGCAATTGTATGATGTCCACATGGTGGCACCTTTTTACTGAGATCTAGTACAACCTCCCTTCCCGAAATGATATGATCCCAATGTAAAATACGATTATCACGCGGGACAGGTTGGCCATACCATTGAAAACTGCTTTGGTTTCAAAAAGTTGGTGGAAAAATTCATTAAGCTTGGGGTGGTAAGCTTTGATAACTCAACGAGAACGGCTACAAGCAAAGACCCGTTACCGAAGCATGAAGATTCTAATTGAGGGTATGTTGAAGATTTTCTGAACTGGACCATGTTTTAATTCGGCTTAAGTATTGCACTGTCTTGACCATAGTAGGTCTCCTTGTAGTTTTTATCACTTTTAGAGCAATACTTTTTGTAAACCAACCTCACCGACTTAAGTACGATGGTGGTGAGAGTATTTTGTAAGGGATCAAAACTACAAGTAGCAATGCAATCATCTTTTGTTCATATCTGAATCTTGAATATCCAAAATACATCACCCTAAAGTTTCAAATTTGCTGCAAGAGCAGTGTTAGACGATGTCATGTAATGAAGAAAATTTTGGGGCATCTACTCAGATGAAAGCTGATCGAGCCTAGGGCAAAGTCGGGGCACCGCCGTATAAAAAAACTAAGATCTTGACGGGACCAGTAAGGAGTCAGGGGCATCCTTTTGAGGATCGAAAAAATCATGTCACATTCATGCATGTAGTTGCATTTATCTTGCATGGAATCATTTTTGCATGCGTCATACATTTAGATTAAGTGCATACACCAAAGTCACTATGCATTTAGGGTAGACACATGCATTTAGACATAAAATTAGATACATTCATGCAATCTTGCTTGTACATAACAGGTCTATGGAAAAGACCGAGTACCCTCAGCATGGGGGCAATGACAAGAGGGCCAACCCTAGTCTTGAAGGAGGCCAAACACGAAGAAGAAGCTGAAACACCCAAAATAAAAGGTATCAGCGACAAAATCTCTGACAATTACTGACCAATGTTTTTTCTTTTCAGGATTTGATTCCTCCAATGATGGTGTGACGAACGCCAACATTTTCCCGACTATCACTCTTGCCAACAGAAACAACTCATTCCAGATCTTACCCTCTGCCGATAGAGAAGCAGAGCAAATTTTTTCAGACAATTATCTCGCTGTCAGTGGCGCAGTCATCCAACATCTTGTAAATCATGCCTTCGTCAGTGGTGGTATGCCAACTTAGTATAAATCATGCCTTCGTCAGTGGTGGTATACCAACTTAGTATAGATCTTGCCTCCGTCAGTGGTGTAGCAGATCAAATCCTATCCAGATCTTGCCTCTGTCGGTGGTGTTGCAAATCAAAATTTCCATCCGAATCTTATCTCCTAGTCAGTGGTGTAGCGGGTCTCACATTTTGTTGATCTAGTCTTTTCGACAGTGGTGTAGTAGATCAAATCCTATCCAGATCTTGCCTCCGTCGGTGGTGTTGTAGATCAAATTTTCCATCCAGATCCTATCTCTCCGTCAGTGGTGTAGCAGGTCTCACATTTTGCTGATCTAGTCTCTCCGACAGTGGTGTAGCAGATAAAAAAAATCAATCAAAAAAGAATTTTTTTTAAAAAAAAGAAGAAAAAAATCAAAAAAAGAGAAAGAAAAAAATAAAAAAAAATCAAAAAAAGAGAAAGAAAAAAAATAAAAAAATCAGAAAGAGAAGAAAAGAGAAGAAAAGAAAAAGGAAAAAAAATCAAAGAATTCAAAAAAAAATTTGAAAAAAGAAAAAATCAAATCAAAATGAAAATCAAGTTGTTATCATTTACCGATCTTGCTCCTCCGTTAATGGTATAGTAAGATCTGTGTCGCTAAAATCCGATCTTCTCCTCCGTTGATAGTGTGGATAGATCCAAGTTTATAAATTTAAAGTTCTACCTCTTCGTCGGTGTTGCAGCTGAACCAAATTTGCCAAAGTCTAATCATGCCTTTTCGTCAGAGTTGTAGCTTGATCGAAAAAAGAGAAGAAGAAAACCATCGAATTCTGCCTCTTCATCGGAGTCGTAGCTGGATCAAATCTTTAGACCTTGCCTCTTCGTTGGTGTTGTAGCTTGGTCAAATCTAACTTTCGGTTCCGCCTCTTCGTCGGTGTTGTAGCTGAATCTAATTCACTAACTCTCGGTCTTGCCTCTTCGACGGTGTTGTAGCTAGACCAAATCCACTAACTCTTGATCTCGCCTCTTCGTCGGTGTTGTAGCTTGATCAACATTACTAACTGTAGACCATGTCTCCTCGTCGGTGTTGTAGCTTGGTCAAAATTTACTAACTTTCTAGCTGTATCAATGTTGTATCGTAAAAAAAAGAAAAAAATTCAAAAAGAAAAAAAAGAAAAAAGAGAAGATAAAGAAAAAAGAAAGAAAGAACGAAAGAAAAAAGAAAAAAGAAAAAGAAAAAAGAAAAAAAAGAGAAAAATAATCAAAATGAGCTTTCAACCAAATTTCGATCATGCCTCTTCGTTAGAGTTGTAGCTTGATCACACAAAAAGAACAACTCTCCGACCTGCCTTTTCATCAAAGTCGTAGCGGATCAAATCTTCAGACTTTGCCTCTTCGTCGTTGTTGTAGCTTGGTCAAATCTAACTTTCGGTTCTGCCTCTTCGTCGGTGTTGTAGCTGAACCTAATTCACTAACTTCCAATCTTGCCTCTTCGTCGGTGTTGTAGCTAGACCAAATTCACAAACTCTTGATCCTGCCTCTTCGTCGGTGTCATAGTTGGATCAACATTACTAACTTTAGATCATGCTTCTTCGTCGGTGTTGTAGCTTGGTCAAAATTTATCAACTTTCAAGTTTTATCAATGTTGTATCTATAAAAGATTTCTAAAAAAAGGGCAAAATAAAAAAAAGTAGAAAAGAAAAAGCAAAAAGAAAAGGAAAACAAAGAAGAAAAAAGAAAAAGAAGAAGTTGTCAGTTTTCTGGTCTTGTTTCTTCATCAGAGTTGTAGCTGGATCAGACATCAGAACTTTCATCCATCGGACTTGCCTCATCGTCAGTGTTGCAGCTGGATCGAATTTTGTAGACCCTGTCTCTTCGTCGGTGTTGCAGCTGGGTCAAACTATCTTTAGGTATTAGCTTATTATCAATAATGTAGTGAGTCGCACTCATTTTGCTCTCTCAACCCCATTTTGAAGATTTTACTTCCTCCAAGAGAGACAAAGTAGATCCGTCAAGTATGTAAAGAAGACCTGCATCAAAGAGAATGAAGATCTACCGAAGAAAGAAGACACGCGTCAAAAGGAGAAAAGTTCAGCCAGATCGGACAAAAATGGTTATTCTTGTCTTTGCTCTATTCCTATTACACATCAATGAGCAAAGCGGGGCAATTGTAATACCCATTTTTTGTCCGGGCTCCAAGTTATATTCGAACCACTTATCCTAATTAAACCAAAAAAATATATAAAAGAATAAAAAGGCAAGGCATGGTCTCCACAAAGAGAACCATGCCCTGCCACCCTTTCACCCATGCTATTTCCCCCACGTCCCACAGCCATGCCCTTGGCAGGGCTTCCCCAACACTCCACTCAACCTCACTTCATTTCCCCTCCCACCATCAATTTTAAAGCATACCAAAATTGAGCACAATTGGAGAGAGACGGCAGAGTGAGAATTTGAGAGGAGAGCTCTCGGCAGTAGCAAAAAAATGGGGAAAAGACTCATATTTTTTGGTTTTAGTGTATGTTTGTGGTATAACTTTTTTATGATCCAATAGAAGTGATGTTTTATTAGTATTTTTTATGCATTTTTCGTCCTTAAGTCTTACTTATTTTTATGTTCACGTGCCTCTATTTATTATTAGAATGCATTTAGATTAATTATTGGTGGTTGTTTAATATTTGTTTATCAATCATCTTTTCATCTAAATATGTTTTTTTATCATGATATGTGTTTGATCATGGTTTTTTATTTTTATGTTTGGTATGTATGTACATCTTTGTATTTGATATGATTAGTATGTATTTTATGTTCATCTTGTTTTTAGGTTATATGTTAGTGTGGTATTATTTATCATATTTAAATGTCATGTTAGGTTGTGGGTGTAAATTATGTTATATGATGGAAGATAAGTATTAGTTTTTATGTTAACATGTTGTTATGTTAGTTTAGCATTACATTTCATGCATGTCATGTATATTATATTGGTGTCTTAATGTGTTTAAGCATGATGGAATTAATTATTTTAGTTTTAGAGGTATGTTTCTTTCTTGTTCGTGTTCATCTTTGTTTTTATTTATTTCTTTATGATATGTAATGTTTTTATGTATTTTATTATTTTTATTTAATTTTGTAAAATTTATGTGTTTATGTTTTTTAGTATCATGCATGTAATTTGTGTCATATGTCAAGTGTTAAGTTTTTATGCTAGTATGCTACTTTGATTTATTAGTTTAGCATCATTTTGTGCATGTCATGCATTTGTGGCATTTGTGATTTTATAGGTTCAAGCATGCTAGGATTAATTAATTTAGTCTTGAAAGTTTGTTTTTGTTCATGCCCATACTTTGTTGTTATTATGATGTGTTAGGTTTTATGCCCATGTGTTTATTTTTTATTTATTTTGTAATATTCATATTTTATGTTTTAATATCATGTCAATGTAAATTGTATGTTTTATGTTTCATTTTCTAAGTTGCATTTCGGAAATATTATTGTCAATGCGGTGCCTCTTTATTCGAGCGTAAACGGGGCCAGTATCAGGCGTACTGATAGTGGTTGGGCGTTTACTCTCGGATAACGGGACCTTTAAAATCTACTCGCACTTATAACCAAATTTTAATTTAATCGTCACTTTAATCCGGAAAGTTTAATATTAATAAAGCGATAATTATTAAAGTACCAATTTTGGGCGGTGTGGGGGGTGCTAATCCTTCCCCATCCGTAACCGACTCCCGAACCCAAAGTTTTCAAAATCTCTGGTTTTCTATGGTGTCCGGTCCACCTTGAGTGGCCGGTGGCGACTTCATTTTTAAATAAAACACGAGTTTTATAAAAATCCCGCGGAAGACATAATATTTCAAAACAAAAAATAAAAAAAAATACCATTTTTTTAGCGAAAGGGACATCGCTACACATTGTAGTTTAGCAAGATGAGAATAATAAAAAAAAATAAATGAACGAAATTAAACAACACACTCATGGTATGCAGTAGCAGCTAATAATACTACTAATAAACAGCACAGAAATTAGTTTTTTTTTGTTAAATTACTTGTTGACATACAATATATTAACTCTTCATCTTCTATGATCATACGTTTCAATATCATCTTGTTATTTCTCAATTATAAATTAACATCTTGGGCTCATTTTATACTATATATTCAACACAGCTCTAATATATATACGTGTTGCACTCTCTTAGTTTAACAACGATTTTATCAACGCATATGCATATATTTTCGGTAAAACTGTTGTGTCGTAATTTTCAAGAAGAGGGATTGAACATTAATAATGATAAAAGCAAACCCTTACCCTCACGTCGGTTTGGAATTGGAGGTGAAAGGAGATTCATGGTTGGCAATGGCATGCTACTTGTCCAACACTTCAAAAATATTTTAAGGGGGCGGCTGCTTGTTCAGCTTTATCTTATTCTTACGTCTTTCTTGGTATATATAATATATACACATGTTGGACATCCATCGTAATTAATACAATGGAAAATCAACTCTCAATGAAATATATAGATATTATATATAGAGAGAAAGAAAGAAAGGATTCTGTAGAGTGCTGAAATTATATTTGTTCCCATAAAGGATGCAACATATTCAAAGGAGTAGTTACATGCCAGAAAAAGGCAGTTGAAAATTACTGACAGGATATGCACCATCAATCTAGTTCTAACCCATGTTTAGTGCTACACTAATTGCAACTTCTTGTACCGTCTAAATCTTATTTTTTTCTGTTTTCCTCAAACAAAGAAGTTGGGGTTTCCTTATCGTATTAATTTGTTTTTTTTTTTTTGTATTTCTTCAAAAACAATACTATCTATAAATAGTTACAGTTATAGCTATGAATTGTGGTGGGATATTCATATATAGCTAATATTTGGCTAGCGCATGATAGTTAAAAGATTGATTCTTTCATCTACTCTGTGTTTCAAGTATTTCTTTTGGATGTGGATGTAATTAAATTACTACTTACTACTTGAGAATTAATAGTTGGTTAGGATGGTCGTTCAACCGTGCAAGCAAATAGTTATTAACAAATCAAAACATAAAGTTTTTCCCTTGCGATTTTAATTAATGAAGGCCACCAGCAGTCTCGTTCATCATCAATTCAAACTCAGTAAGTCGACCTTTCCATCCAGATTCAAGTCGACGACCTTCAACATCTTCTCAATCTGAGCCATATCCCACCCATTGTCCAACCCCAAGCATTGCAACACCCTCTTCAGCTCCAATGCGTCAATAAATCCGTTGCCATTCGGTTTCATCCAACTGATGAAGAGCTCATCACTTTCTATCTTGTAAACAAGATTTCAGATGCTAACTTTACAGGAAGAGCTATTGCTGACGTTGATCTCAACAAATGCGAGCCCTGGGACCTTCCTGGTAGTTTTAACCTACTTCCTTTTCTCCAAAACAAAAACAATCATCAGATCACCGACATATCCATATTGGTTCTGAAACAACATCCATGTTTAGTCTTCTGAAACAAATTGTGAGAAAGGTCAAAGTCACTTATATTTATGCTCTTTCTTCGAATATGGAAAGCTTCATCTTCAGGCTGCAACAATCAGTATGGTAATTAAATTGTATGCGTAACTGCCATTTCCTTTCTTTCACCACGGAAAAAGATTTTACGAAAGAAAGAAAATGGAACAATAACAAGTTTACGACAAAATTAGAGTTGCAATGGAAATTGCCTTTTTGGTTTACCTACTGGTTTTCAATATTAAGCAGCTTGAAATAATATATAAACTTGCATTACAATTTATAACATATACATGTATGTATATATTCTTTCAAAAAACAAAGAGATAACATAGAAATATGGTATGAGGTATCTAACCCTAATTTCGAAATTTTTGCTTTCCTGATCAGGGAAGGCCAAAATGGGAGAAAAAGAGTGGTATTTTTTCAGCCTTCGGGATCGAAAATACCCCACTGGCGTAAGAACAAACCGAGCAACGAATACGGGAAAAGACAAGGAGATCTTCAACAGTATAGGAACATCAGAGTTGGTTGGGATGAAGAAGACCTTGGTGTTTTACAGGGGGAGAGCTCCTCGAGGAGAGAAAACCAACTGGGTCATGCATGAGTATCGTATTCACTCTAAATCATCTTTTAGAACTAATAAGGTACCCCTAGATCACGATGTGCCCATCTTCATCTTTTGATCTAGTATATACAATTTGATATGCTTTTGTAACTTCAGCAGGAGGAATGGGTTGTCTGCCGCGTGTTTCAGAAGAGCGTGGGGATGAAAAAGTATCCCTCAGCCTCAAATCAGTCGAGAGCTGCAGTGAATCCCTACAGTTTGGAAATAGGAGGAGGAGCAGGTGTTATACCAATGATGCAGACGGAGAACTATCACTTGTCTATGGGAGCGGAGCTTTCAAGGGTTCTAAGGGGTGGTCCAAGTTGTAGTGCAAATCTACCTATTCAATCCCAATTCAACTATCCAATTCCAGGAGGGTTTACTATATCCGGGCTGAATTTGAATCTTGGAGGCGCCTCCACGCAGCCTGTGATGCGACCAATGCAACATCCGCCACCTCCACCACTGCTGCATCAACAAGACGTTACTGCCTCTTTGATGTCCCCCGCTACCTTTGGCGCGGAGACTGGCTACGGTGCAGAGATCACCACTCAGAATGCAAATGGACCGAGCAACAAATACTTGAGTATGGACCATTGCATGGACTTGGATAACTATTGGCCTACGTACTAGAGGACAAAGCAAAATCCAATGTCACCATGCTAGCATTTTGTTTTAGTATTACTAGTTTAGTAGCTTTTTTTTTTTTTTAAGATTGGAATACTTTGGAGAATTTAATGGGTCATCTTCTGATTCATAGTTAGGAACTTAAATGCACTGCCACTACACGAAAATTGGGCATCTTTTTGTTTTGTATGTCTCAAATCTCAATTGTGGATGACTTTACAAAATCAAGAACATCTTCACCTATATTTTATAAGTTTCTCTTTCTCCTCTGCAACTACCAAATTTGGCATTAATTTATAAGCTTCTTAAGATCTGGTTTGAATGAACAGCTAACTAATCCACAACAAAAGCAGATGGCAGTCCGTTGGCATAATCATGATGCATGGAAAATCAAAGAATCATGCACATAATAAAGGATCAGGTCTCTAAGAAACGGATGTTGGAATATAGAAGTAAAATAACACTAATCTTTTAGAGAGGAAGAAAAATATAACAATGCACTTCAAAATACACTTCAAATCTCTTGGAATATAATTGTTTTGCTTCATCACTTACGATCCTTTATACAAGGATTGTAAGTGACTATTAAAATAGTCAAAACTATTCATTACACCTTTTCATCAAACATGGTCATATCTATTCATCATGCATAGGCATATCCATTCATGATGAGTAGTCACATACATTCACCTTAAAGGTTGATGAAAAGTCACACTTATTCATAAAATATTATGTTTAATTATAATTTAATACTCCCCTTTAATTTGAATATTTCTTCGTCACGCCAAGATTTCCACTTCAGATTAGTGGACTATGGTACTTCTAAAATTTTCATCAATATCATAATCTTGATTATCATGAAATCCTTTCATTTCTTTACTATCTTTGTATTTAGCACTCCTCCATTTGTCATGTAACCCATTATAGTCACAATCTATCCTTGTTCGGATCACTGTAACGACAATCACATTCTTGATGTAGGTTGCAATGAGAATCATAATCACAATCATATTTATGATGACGACCACCAGGGGAAAATGTATGTACTTTATTTTTAAAATTTAATAATTTAACCGTGCAAGCAATAAATGGTCGTTCAACCGTGCAAGCAAATAGTTATTAACCATGCTGTAAAATAAGAACGAAACCAATAAATGGTCGTTCAACGTGCAAGCAATAGGGTTTATAGATTGAGAAATGGTCGTTCAACTATTTGCTTAAACGGTTGAACGACATTCTTGGTGTAGATTGCAATGAGAATCATAATCACCATCCTGTAAAATAAGAACGAAACCAATAAATGGTCTAATAATTAATTAATAAAAACATCACATGGACAAAAATCCTTTGATGGACAAATTTTTTTTTGCTTTTTTTGGTGTCTCTTTCTATGTCCGACATTAAATGATTAAATTTTAAGCCCTAACCCTTAATTTTAAATCTTAAACTATAAACCCTAAACCGTAAAAATTACACACTACCCATAATTACTTAAACCCTAACCTTAAATCTAAACCTAATTTTTTAATGTGAGGTATAAATAAAGACACCGAAAAAGGGCAAAAGATTTCTATTCTTATTTTATTCATTGAATTCTATACACAATAACACATATAAACATTATTGGGATAAGGATTTTTTTTTTGGGTTTTATGATTGAATTCATATTTGAAGTCCGAAATTAAACCTGAACTACATCTTGAAAAGGAGAAGCTTAATTTATTTGACGAGAAAAATCTGGATTGGTTAGTGTTAAGATATGGTATTGCTATGGTATGATACTAGTGGTTTCAACTTTCAATGCGGGAACCAGTGCACAAATTAATTTGGTATTACCCAACGAACATTTAATAATTAATTGATAAGATCAAGATTATGAAGAGGAGCGCCTCAGAGTTGGCCCTCGAGGAGTTCAGCAGGAAGACTACGTCCATGAATATGATCACCATCCTCTCTGCCTCAGTCCCAGCCTCATCCTTCCCTGATATTGGTGTTCATCCGCCCATCTCCCATCTTTCTAATTCTTTCCCCTTCTCTGAATTTTCTAGGGAAGCAGCTGAGCCTATAAAACATGTACCATTATCACAAAATCTTACCCCAAAGCTTGATTCTGTTGGTTTTAGGTAACCAGCATATGTAAAAACCAAAAGCAAAACAAGAGAAAAGTAGAGAACTAAAAGCACACTTAGTTGCTGGAAAATAGTTCTATTCATTTTAGAAGAAAATTTTACATTTTATCAACTAGTTTTTCACCAAATACAACTACTACAAGTTCTTTTCTTGCAACTTGCAACTTGCAACATGAGTGACTTGTACAAAAAGAATTAACTAAACCAGCCAACTAACACTGTCATATCAGTGTACAAAAAACAATATTAACTTAGAGAAAATAAGTTAAGAGATATATTTTTTACAGCACAGTAACTACTTAGTTCAACACTCCTCCTTGGCTACTTTGCTGTCAGCACCAACTTGCATCCTCAAATCTGATCTTGCGTTTGATCTTGCCAAGAGACGCAGTCACAAAATCTGTCAACTGATTTTCAGAACAGCAATGAACCAGTGTAACTTCATTGTTTTGCTCCACTTCTCTCGCAAAATGAAGCTTGATCTTGTTTTTCTTTCACTTCAATTTTTTGTGGGCTGTAAGTGATAGCAGGTTGATTCTCAACACCGGCAATAGCACAAAAAACTTTAAAATTTTCCAAATGTCCCAATCTTTTATGACTTGATGAACTCTTAGCTGCCATACTTACGTCTAACAATGTAAAGAACACAAACATACAACAATTTAGGCTCCCAAAGATAGCAGCCCTGATGCCAATTGTTGGTTTTAGCAAACCAGCATATGTAAAAACCAAAAGCAAAACAAGAGAAAAGTAGAGAACTAAAAGCACACATAGTTGCTGGAAAATAGTTCTATTCATTTCAGCAGAAAATTTTACATTTTATCAACTAATTTTTCACCAAATACAACTACTACAAATTCTTTTCTAGCAACTTGCAACATGAGTGACTTGTACAAAAAGAATTCAACTAAACCAGCCAACTAACACAGTCATATCAGTGTACAAAAACAATATTAACTTAGACAAAATAAGCTAAGAGATATATTTTTACAGCATAGTAGCTACTTAGTTCAACAGATTCCCAATCATCCGTCTGTGGTACTTTTTTCCCCCTATAATGCATGCCATGTATTACTACTCAATATTGATGCATGCAGTTGCCTTGCATTCTTGTTTATACTT
Organism: Hibiscus mutabilis; assembly: GCA_019671005.1. Taxonomy (NCBI): domain Eukaryota; kingdom Viridiplantae; phylum Streptophyta; class Magnoliopsida; order Malvales; family Malvaceae; genus Hibiscus; species Hibiscus mutabilis. The sequence continues at coordinate 58,969,468 of CM033726.1, forward strand.
ATTAATTAAAAAAAGTTGCCGATCTTTTAATCATCAGCTAAGTTTAGTAGTAGATTTCAAATTTTAATTTGAAGTTTTCGGATGTACGAAGACGAATTAGGAAACGAGCCATGGGGAAGTCCAGTGTATGAAGGGAATAATCCCAATGGTAGGGCGAATAAAGTTAGAGGAGCAACAGCTGCTTCCTGGGACCATGATCCATCGGATGAGGAGGAGGAGGAAGAAGACGATGATGAGGAAGAAGATGACGATGAAGAAGACGCAGAAACTGATGCCGGTCAGTCCGAACAGATCTTAGACCCCTCTCATTTTAAACGCCTCCGCAGGTATATATTATACATCGAATTTAGTATATCTATATGGTATTGGGAAAATCAATGCCTAATTCCCAACTACAACTCTATTTCCTGCAGGATGCTCTCTAATAGGGAGTCTGCCAGGCGATCAAGGAAAAGAAAGCAAGAACATCTCCCAGATCTTGAATTCCAGGTTATTATGTATCAATATATTTACTACTTGTATCAATTTAAAACCTTATAGAAGCTTGACAGTCATTGATTATTTCTTTTATTCTTTAAAAAGGCTGAACAATTGAGAGGAGAAAATGATTCCCTATTCAAGCAGCTTACAAATGCTCATCAACTATTTCGTGATGCTGGCACTAGCAATCGAGTGCTGAGGTCAGATTTGCAAGCCTTGAGAAACACGGTAGGGATTTTCTTACTTTAGGTATTTTTTAGGATGCATATTTGGAATCTACCCTCAGTCCCACCTTACAATTGATACATAGGCAAAGTCTGCAAGAGTAATAATTATTATATCACGCATCTATATATTTTATAGGTGAAGTTGGCCGAGGATATGCTTGCCGGAGGCTCCTTCACATGTGGTCTGAATCAACTTGTTATGGGAGCGGAGCTTTCAAGGGTTCTAAGGGGTGGTCCAAGTTGTAGTGCAAATCTACCTATTCAATCCCAATTCAACTATCCAATTCCAGGAGGGTTTACTATATCCGGGCTGAATTTGAATCTTGGAGGCGCCTCCACGCAGCCTGTGATGCGACCAATGCAACCTCTGCCACCTCCACCACTGCTGCATCAACAAGACGTTACTGCCTCTTTGATGTCCCCCGCTACCTTTGGCGCGGAGAATGGCTACGGTGCAGAGATCACCACTCGGAATGCAAATGGAACGAGCAACAGATACTTGAGTATGGACCATTGCATGGACTTGGATAACTATTGGCCTACGTACTAGAGGACAAAGCAAAATCCAATGTCACCATGCTAGCATTTTGTTTTAGTGTTACTAGTTTAGTAGCTTCTGTTTTTTAAGATTGGACTACTTTGGGTAGTTTAATGGGTCATCTTCTGATTCATATTTAGGAACTTAAATGCACTGCCACTACCCTAAAATTTTGCATCTTTTTGTTTTGTATGTCTCAAATCTCAATTGTGGATGACTTTACAAAATCAAGAACATCACCTATATTTTATAAGTTTCTCTTTCTCCTCTGCAACTACCAAATTTTGCATTAATTTATAAGCTTCATAAGATCTGGTTTGCATGACAAACAGCTAACTAATCCACAACAAAAGCAGATGGCAGTCCGTTGGCATAATCATGATGCATGGAAAATAAAGAATAATGCACATAATAAAGGATCAGGTCTCTAAGAAACGGATGTTGGAATATAGAAGTAAAATAACACTAATCTTTTAGGGAGGAAGAAAATTATAACAATGCACTTCAAAACACATTTCAAATCTCTTGGAATAGAATTGTTTTGCTTCATCACAACTATTCATTACACCTTTTCATCAAACATGGTCATATCTATTCATCATGCATAGGCATATCCATTCATATGAGTAGTCACATACATTTATCATAAAGGTTGATGAAAAGTCACACTTATTCATAAAATATTATGTTTAAATTATAATTTCAATACTCCCTTTTAATTTGAATATTTCATTGTCATGCCAAGATTTTCACGTCAGATTAGTGGACTATGGTACTTCTAAATTTTTCATCGGTTCATCTTCTTGATTACCATGAAACCCTTTCATTCCTTTACTATCTTTGTATTTAACACTCCTCCATTTGTCATGTAACCCATTATAGTCACAATCTATCCTTGTTCGGATCACTGTAACGACAATCATATTCTTGGTGTAGATTGCAATGAAAATTATAATCACAATCACATTTTGTATATGTATATTATTTTTTTTCTTCGCTTTATTTTTCTTGCATTTGACTATATAACTGTTAATGTGGTGCTCTTTTATTTGATAGTAAATAGGTCCAGTATCAGTCGCAGTGATGGTGGTTCATTTGTTTACTATCGAATAACGAGACCTTTAAAATTTACTCGCATTTTTAAACGAATCTTAAATTAAATTAAAATTTGAACTCGCAAATTTCCAATTAAAGGCAAATTGTATTCAACTAGATACAAAATTTTGGGCGGTGTGGGTGCTAATCCTTTCCCACCCGTAACCAACTCCTTGACCCGTTTTTTAAAAGAATCTCTGGTTTCACTTTTAGTATCCGGTCTACCTTTAAAAAGTGATCGGCGGAGACTCCAGTCTTTATTTTTCAAAAAAATCAAATTTCCAAAAATAAAAAATTTCCCAAATTTCAAAAATTTCAAAAAGAACCACAAAAAATTCAAAACAAAAATTTCTCCTTTTTAGCGATCCCAAATTCGAATCTTTAAATTTTTAGCTTGCTGTTGTGGTTGACTTTAAAATGGATTAGCACTAGAACTACTACTTTTCATTGGTTGAGCTAAAGCACCAACTTTTCTTGTCTCTTAAGACGGTGACAGTCTCTAATGAATCAACAAACATTTAATAATTAATTGATAAGATCAAGATTATGAAGAGGAGCGCCTCGGAGTTGGCCCTCGAGGAATTCAGCAGGAAGACTACGTCCATGAATATGATCACCATCCCCTCTGCCTCAGTCTCAGCCTCATCCTTCCCTGATATTGGGGTTCATCCGCCCATCTCCCATCTGTCTAATTATTTCCCCTTCTCTGAATTTTCTAGGGAAGCAGCTGAGCCTATAAAACATGTACCATTATCACAAAATCTTACCCCAAAGCTTGATTCCCAATCATCCGTCTGTGGTACTTTTTTTCCCCTATAATGCATGCTATGTATTACTACTCAATATTGATGCATGCAGTTGCCTTGCATTCTTGTTTATACTTATTAATTAAAACAAGTTGCCGATCTTTTAATCATCAGCTAAGTTTAGTAGTAGTTTTCAAATTTTAATTTGAAGTTTTCGGATGTACGAAGACGAATTAGGAAACGAGCCATGGGGAAGTCCAGTGTGTGAAGGGAATAATCCCAATGGTAGGGCGAATAAAGTTATAGGAGCAACAGCTGCTTCCTGGGACCATGATCCATCGGATGAGGAGGAGGAGGAAGAAGACGATGATGAGGAAGAAGATGACGATGAAGAAGACGCAGAAACTGATGCCGGTCAGTCCGAACAGATCTTAGACGCCTCTCATTTGAAACGCCTCCGCAGGTATATATTATATACCGAATTTAGTATATCTATATGGTATTGGGAAAATCAATGCCTAATTCCCAACTACAACTCTATTTCCTGCAGGATGCTCTCTAATAGGGAGTCTGCCAGGCGATCAAGAAAAAGAAAGCAAGAACATCTCCCAGATCTTGAATTCCAGGTTATTATGTATCAATATATTTACTACTTGTATCAATTTAAAACCTTATAGAAGCTTGACAGTCCTTGATTATTTCTTTTATTTTTTGAAAAGGCTGAACAATTGAGAGGAGAAAATGATTCCCTATTCAAGCAGCTTACAAATGCTCATCAACTATTTCGTGATGCTGGCACGAGCAATCGGGTGCTGAGGTCAGATTTGCAAGCCTTGAGAAACACGGTAGGGATTTTCTTACTTTTGGTATTTTTTAGGATGCATATTTGGAATCTACCCCCAGTCCCACCTTACAATTGATACACAGGCAAAGTCTGCAAGAGTAATAATTATTATATCACGCATCTATATATTTTATAGGTGAAGTTGGCCTAGGATATGCTTGCCGGAGGCTCCTTCACATGTGGTCTGAATCAACTTGTTAAGAGTCCCATGACTTCACGGCAACCAATTGCTACTAATAATCATAATCATAATCATAATCAAAATCTTGGGCGGGCGGTAAATGTCTACCCCACTGTTACCGTTCATGGAGATGGTTCCTCGTATGAAGGCTTCAGTCTTTGGGAACACAGCAAGTGTTGGGCTAGCAAACGTTGATTTCAGCAACTCCAGTCTGAATAATATTGGAATCGGTGGTGATGCTGTGAGCTGTATTACACAAGTTTGGCCTTAATTAAGGATTGATTATATATCTGCCGTGTCCCCTGTTTTGTCCATTAGATTTAGATTTTGTTGGTATTTGTTCTTATTTTTTAAATATTTTTTCATTGTTATTTTCTTTTTAGTTTTTCTATATTGTTTATTTGTTACAAAAATTAAAATATTATTTTACACGTTATTTGTGCTATTTTTCGGTCATTTACAATAGACTTTAGTATCTTTTTAGTCTAAATTTTTATGTTATAAAAAAAATAATTTCGTATAGTATTATGTTTTTTAAAATGATGGCAATTGGAATAATGTCACACATGTGGTGGGAGTCCGGATAACAAGTATTTCATACTTTTTTCATAACAAATTTGATTTATATTTATTTAATTAATATTAATAAATATATTACTCACTCTGTCTCACTCAATATGTCACTTTTGTGTTTTGAAATCGTCCCACTTAAAATGTCTCATTGAAAAAATAAACAACTTTTATAAAGCACATTTTCCTTTATACATTTTTTTTAGTTTCCCAACAAAACAAAATTCAACTTTTTAAGGATAAAATTGTCGTTTCAATTATTTTACATCATCTTTCTTACACATTCTTACACAAACTTTTCCTTCTTAAAACTGTGTGAAAAGTCAACAATGGACAAAATAAATAGGACGGAGGGAGTATATGAATGGATCATGGGCAAGTAAAAAGGAGATTGTGTAAATCTCAAGACCTACGTGGGTAATAGGGCGGGGATAGTTTTAGCATTGCGGGTTGCGAGGCAGAGATGTTTTAGATTTTATATTCGCAGTGGGTCGTGGGGTGGGGATGGAGATGAAAATTCTTGACGGGATGGGTGTGGGAAGACTAACCTTCACACCCTTCCCACTCAATTGACGTCCCTAGCTCCAACACTAAAAATTAAATTCTAAACCCTAACCCTAAATTCTAAGTCCTAAACCAGAAGCTCTAAAGCCTAAAAAATATACCATACCTCTAATTTCTTAAAACTAGTTTTTAGTGTGCAAGCATAATAAGAACACCAAAAAGGATAGAAGATTTCTATTCGTTCTGTAACAACGAAGTTAAACAAGTATACATATATAATAACGTCGGCCATGATTATATATAGGAGATATTTATGTAAATGAGAAGGATAGTAGTATCTATAAAAATACAACCAAAACGAGAACTTAAGGAGAGTAATGCCGGTTGATATAGAATTTATTGGGGGAAAAACATTGTAGTTTAGCAAGATGAGAATAATAAAAAAGAATAAATGAATGAAATTAAACAACGCACTCATGGCATGCAGCAGCAGCTAATAATACTACTAATAAACAGCACAGAAATTATTATTTTTTTGTTAAATTACTTGTTGACATACAATATATTAACTCTTCATCTTCTATTATCATACATTTCAATATCATCTTGTTATTTCTCAATTATAAATTAACATCTTGGGCTCATTTTATACTATATATTCAACACAGCTCTAATATATATACGTGTTGCACTCTCTTAGTTTAACAACGACTTTATTATTGCATATTGTCACGGGGCTAGTCTTCTGCTAGACAACCGTGCGGCCTTAGCTGCTTTCTCGGCTGAAAACTGGGCTAAGTCACCTGGAAAACTCCTAAGTAAAAATACTTAGAAACTACTGCGGAACAAAAGAAAAACGATGGCAAAAGAACAAGAGAAAGTGAGTGAATACTGAGTTGTATTACTCTGGGTAAAAGCTTACAAACTGAAGCAAGTGATGAATGAAATGACCTGGGTTGAGCATCCTTTTATAGTGAGAGCTCAGTACAATCAACAGTCAAGATTACTGTTGCGCGTAATAAGTGCTACGCAAATGTGCAAGTATACACGTCGCAAGTTATAGTATAAAAGATATCGTCTCCACAGGGATTGGTGCTACTTCAAGAATCTAGTCTCTTGCACTGTAAAAATAAAAACACAAATAAAAGATTATAGAAGTTTAACTAATCTAGAAAGCAAATAAAGTAAAAGAAAAGATGAATTCAAATGAGAGAGAGATTGGCCAGGTTAGCGTGAGTTGAGGTGTGATAGCCGATTGGATCGTTTTGGTAAAAGAGTGCACGGGCAACTCAGTTGCCGTGGCAACTTGCACAACGGGGTTGCCTTGACAACTAATCGATGGTTGCCTGGGCGACTAGTTGGGCAACTACTTGGGCTTCTGGGCAGCAACCTTCAAGGTTCGGCAGAGCGTTCTTCAATGGTTTCTTCTTATCCCTAAGTCGAAACTCTAGCTACTTGTGCATGCCTTGATAATACATCCCTGCGTGAATCAAGGGTGAACAACAACCAATCTTGCGCTCCTCTTAGCCGTTGAAATCCTTAACTTATTCCTAAGCCAGATTAATCTTCACCATCAATAGATTGAATAAAGATCATATTCATTCGTTTCTTGAATCTAACTCTCCCGATATTAGATAAATAGATGAAATCACGAGATCCTCTCCCAATTCACTCGCAAACAAGAATAATAACCAAGAATGAATAAACCTTGAAATAGAAAAGTGCAAACTCTTATTACCTAAACAAAAACCAATAGTTTCTCACAACCACAAAACACAATAACCATAGCCAAGTAGATTTAGTTCATGGCTAGGTTCCAAAGAAACACAAGATAAACAATCCCTAGCATGAACCCAATCGAACAAGGAAGAAAAGATGAAGCTTGTCGAAAATCCCTTGCCCTAGATGCTTGCCGAAAATTCCCCTTGCTTCCTCTCTTGGACTTGTCAAAATTTGCCTTAATGCTCTCTCTATGCATCTTGTTGAAATCTCCTTGCTATTTATAGGGCTAGGCCAAAGTCCTTCTTTGAGGAGGAGTTTGAGTTGGAATTAAATTATCTTTAAAGAATATAATTCTTTATTATAATTGTATTCCTACTAGAACTTCTCCTATCTTCTTGGAATTTAATTCTTCTTTAATCTCTGCATGGAAATCAAATTCCTTTGGGTTTGGGATTTGCTCCACGTCATCTTGGTCTTGTATAGTCATTAATTTCGACATCCCTATTGCATTTTCTCTTTGTCGACAATTGCCATGGCAACTGGCTCGGTGTCTCCTTCATGCATTGCCCTGGCAACTAGCTCGACGTCTCCTTCATGCATTACCCTGGCAACTAGCTCGGCATTGCTTTGGCAAGTGATCCTGCACATACACACACAAAGCACACCAAAGCAGCATCTTTTCCATAAAAACTACCAAGTTATGTAATCAAGCTCAACGATGGAAGGAAACATGGATTAATGCATGAATGGCTAACTATGCAACTAATATGAGCCTAAGTCTAACAATAATATGAGTAAAAAAGGGTAAGAAAAATAGTACTTTTGAACACTTATCACACCCCCAAACTCGAACTATTGCTTGTCCTCAAGCAATGCAAACTCATAATTACCTGCCAAGACTTCAATTTTCACAAACTTAGCTTTGAACTTGATTTCAATTCTCTGAACCGGGGCACAAAGTATGATTGGTTTTTTATTTTTCGGAAAACTGAGGAGTTACTCGGAATCAAACTATAATGTTTGTGAGTGTGTGCGGAGTTGTGTGCAAGTTGATTTTTCAGATTTTATGCAAACAATAGGTTTTCAAATTACTTCATTGGGTTCTTTTTAACATGTTTTAACTAGAGCCAATTTCGGGCACCTCTAGTGTTTTGTTTTTTCTTAAGTTAATTTAATCGACTAGAGCCGGTTTCGGGCACCTCTAGTTAAATTTTTTTTAACACATCCTAGAGCCAGTTTCGGGCACCTCTAGTGATCGATTTTTTTTAGCACATGCTAGAGCCAATTTCGGGCACCTCTAACATTCATCTAATTTTTATTCTAATCCCCCAATTTGTTAATTATCAACCTAAGTTTACTAGAATTCCTTAAATCAATCAAACCACAACAGTGTTTCATCAAATTTAGCATCATAGTAAAATTCTAAGTTTTTGCATGGTTATCCTAGAATAAAAATTCTATCAATTAAGTGCATTGGCAAAGTCATCATCGAATATTCATCAAATCTAAGCAATTCTTGTTCCAATTAAAGGCATGGCAAGCAATTTTATGTATCCTAAATGTAATACTTAAGTGAATGTAACTAAACATGGTAACTACTAATAACAATCCCCCCAAACTCGAGTGAGGCATTGTCCTCAATGCATGCATAAAATAACGAGAAAAATAAAAAAAAATGCATACGAAGACTTACTTCGAGAGTTCGTCATCGTAGATGATTAGTTTCCTTCTAGTCGGTGTCTTGATTCTCTTGCTTGAACGCGATGGTTGTTTTCTTTTTGCCGGTATGTCTTTAGCTTTGGTTGTCGTGGCATCTTCAGGGTTGGTTGCCGTGGCATCAGCTTGTGCAGGCACGATGTAGGTTGCCGCGGCATCTTCTTCATTGGTTGCCGCGGCAAGGATTTTGGCAGTAAATTTCCTTAGAATAGTAGTTGTGAGTCTTGTTGTGAAAAAGAAAACAAAGAAAACCTGAAAACTAAAGATAATGAAGAAAAATTAAAATATCTCCTAAAAATAAAAATGAAAATGAAAATAAAAAGAAAAGAAAAAGAAAATACTGAAAGGAGAGCATGCTCATGCATCTCCTAAGTTGACCACTTCCTTGTTACGTTCCACATGGGTACCATTGTAGTGCTTCAATCTTTGTCCATTAACTTTGAATTCATGGTTGTCAGAGATGGACTTGATTATCACGGCACCACGGAAGAATGGTTTGACGACTTCAAATGGTCCAGACCATCTTGATTTCAGCTTTCCCGGGAAAAGTTTTAGCCGAGAATTGAATAGGAGAACTAGTTTCCCTGGCGTGAACTGCCGTGGCAATAGTTTCTTGTAGTGCCATCGCTTTGTTTTCTCCTTGTAGATTCGTGCATTGTTATATGCGAGTGCACGAAATTCTTCTATCTCATTGAGATTCATCAAACGCTTTTGTCCGGCACTTTCCCAATCCATATTCACGGTCTTGATTGCCCAGTATGCCTTGTGCTCGATTTCCACCGGTAGATGACATGTTTTACCATAGACAAGTCGGAAGGGGGACATACCTAAGGGTGTTTTGAATGCAGTGCGATATGCCCAAAGTGCGTCATCTAGTCTTAATGACCAATCCTTCCTTGAGGGATTTACGACTTTCTCGAGTATTCCCTTCAACTCCCGGTTGGAAATTTCTGCTTGCCCGTTGGTTTGTGGGTGATATGCCGTGGCGATCTTGTGTGATATGCCGAAGCGTTGCAACATCTTGGCAATTAGTCTGTTGTCAAAATGCTTGCCTTCATCGCTGATAATTGCTCTCGGCATCCCAAACCGTGTAAATATGTTTTTCTGCAAGAATCTTTGCACGGTCTTGGAATCGTTGTTGGGAACTGCAGCTGCCTCAACCCATTTAGACACGTAGTCGACGGCAAGTAGAATGTAGAGGTTGCCGAATGAAGATGGGAAAGGTCCCATAAAATCGATCCCTCATACATCGAACAATTCCACCTCGATGATGTTCTGGAGTGGCATCTCATGTCGTCTAGAGATATTGCCCGTCCTCTGGCAACGATCACATTGCTTGTAAAAGTCTTGGGCATCTTTGTACAATGTTGGCCAATACAACCCGGATTGCAAAACTTTGGCCGCGGTACGAGTTCCTCCAAAATGTCCTCCATAGGGTGAAGAATGGCATTGCCGGAGTACATTCTGTTGCTCTTCTTCAGGGACACATCGGCGTATAACCTGATCTGGACATTGTTTAAACAAAAGAGGCTCGTCCCAAAAGTAATGCTTAGCATCATGGCGGAACCGCTTCTTCCCTTGGTGAGTAATGCCATAAGGAAAAATACCACAAACAAGGAAGTTAACTAAATTCGCGTACCAGGGTATTGCCGAGGCATGTGCTACCGTGGCGACTGCTCCCAAGATTGCCGAGGCGTGCGCTTCAAATACTACTGCAGCGTCGAGAGTTGCCGAGGCGTGAGCATCCATGGTTGCCGAGGCGTCAAGGGTTACCGAGGCAACTAGAATTTATTCATCCGAGAATGCATCGCATATTTCTAGATCCGCGTCCTCTTCCCTATTGCGTTCCAGACGTGATAAGTGATCGGCCACTTGGTTTTTTGTTCCTTTCCTGTCCTTAATTTCAATATCAAATTCTTGTAAAAGTAATATCCAACGAATCAAACGAGGTTTAGCATCCTTTTTAGTAAATAAGTATTTGATTGTCGAATGGTCCGTATGAACAATTACCTTTGTACCAATTAAATAGGATCGGAACTTGTCAAATGCGAAAACTACAGCTAGTAACTCTTTCTCCGTTGTTGTGTAATTCACTTGAGCACTATTAAGAGTTTTACTAGCGTAGTATATCACATGGAAGGTCTTACCTGTGCGTTGGCCTAGGATCGCTCTCTACCGCAAATCACTTGCATCACACATGAGCTCAAAAGGTAGCGTCAATCAATCTGTGGAACGACAATGGGTGCCGAGGCAAGCTTTTTCTTTAGGGTTTCGAATGCTTGAGTGCAAGAATCATCAAAATCGAAGACTTTATCCTGTTCAAGCAGATTACACAAGGGTTTAGTGATTTTAGAAAAATTATGAATGAACCTCCTATAAAAACCTGCATGTCCGAGAAAACTTCGAATTCCTTTAACCGAATTTGGTGGCGGTAATCTCTCGATCACGTCCACCTTGGCTTTGTCTACTTCAATTCCCTTGGATGAAATCTTGTGGTCGAGCACTATTCCTTCATCTACCATAAAGTGGCATTTCTCCCAATTGAGGACTAAATCCGTTTCTTCGCATCTTGCTAACACCCTCTCTAAATTGCCGAGGCAGCCGTCGAAGTCATTACCAAAAACCGAAAAATCATCCATGAAGATCTCAAGGAAGTCTTCGACCATGTCTGAAAAGAGTGCCATCATGCATCTTTGGAACGTTGCCGGGGCGTTACACAATCCGAACGGCATCCTTCGGAAGGCATAAGTACCGTATGGGCATGTGAAGGTTGTGTTTTCTTGATCTTCTGGTGCTATGGCAATCTGATTGTAACCTGAATAACCATCAAGAAAATAATAAAAGGGTTTACCTGCAAGACGGTCAAGCATTTGATCAATAAAGGGTAATGGGAAGTGATCTTTCCTAGTGGCTTTGTTTAGCTTTCGATAGTCCATAAAACCCTCCAACCGGTCACAGTCCTGGTTGGGATAAGTTCATTATTTTCATTGCTTACCACTGTTATACCTCCATTTTTCGGTACACATTGTACCGGACTTACCCACGTACTATCGGAGATAGGGTATATAATGCCGGCATCAAGCCATTTGATGATTTCTTTCATTACAACCCCTTTCATGGCATGATTCAGTCTCCTCTGGGCCTCAATTGAAGGTTTGTGATCATCTTCCAACAAGATCTTGTGCATGCACACCGCCGGGCTAATTCCCTTCAAGTCGGCAATTGTCCACCCTATTGCCTTTTTGTGTAGCTTCAACATCTTGATCAGCTTCTTTTCCTGCTCAGGCTGTAACTTAGAAGAAATAATTACAGGCAATGTATTATCGGTCCCTAAGTATACATATTTTAGTTGCTCTGGCAATTGTTTCAACTCAAGAATTGGTGGATGTTCAATAGAGGGTTTTTCGAGCTTACCTTCCTTACCTGAGTAGTCCAGTGGTTCAAAGTATGTACCTGGTCGATTGACTAGCCAATTTGCCTCTTCTTGTTGTTCCTCATCGACCGGTTCTTCATACTCCTCAGGTTCCTCTTGATCGGCAATGTAGTTGTCGAGGCAACTAAATTCCTCATCGAAGTTAAAATCTGTCGCGGCATGAAGTAGTTGGCATTCTTCTGGATCATCGGCATGCCTTAGTGTTTGGAACATATTTAGTTTGACCTACTGGTCATTCACCCTCATTGTGAGTTCTCCCTTTTCAACGTCGATCAAGGTTCTCCCTGTCGCTAGGAATGGTCTCCCGAGAATGATAGGTGTGTGCTCATCTGTTTCACAATCCAAAACAATAAAGTCAGCGGGAAAAATAAATTTATCAACTTTTACCAGTATGTCCTCGATTTTTCCCTCTGGATGCACATAGGATCTGTCGGCTAGCTGCAGCATAACTGTTGTAGGTCTTACCTTCCCGATTCCTAGTTTCTGGAAAACCGATTTAGGCATCAAGTTTATGCTAGCCCCAAGGTCGCATAATACTTTCCCGACATAGTGATTTCCAATAGAACAGGGTATTGTGAAACTTCCGGGATCCTTCAACTTAGGTGGCATACGATTGTTCAACATTGCCATGCATCCCTCTGTCGCGGCAACTGTTTCAAACTCTCCTAGCCTTGTTCTTTTGGACACAATGTCTTTAAGAAACTTGGCATAGTTTGGCATTTGTTCAATTGCTTCCACCAATGGCAAGTTGATGTGGACTTGCTTTAGGATATCAAGAAACTTCTTGAATTGGTATTCTTGCTTTTGTCGCTTCAACCTTTGTGGGAATGGTGGTGGAAGTCGGATATCTTCGATCCTTTCATTGGTTTGAAACCTGATTGACGGTATTGCCGGGACATCTGGTGTTGCCGAGGCGTTATCAACTGGGGTTGCCGAGGCGTGCTTATCGCAAGTTGCCGAGGCATCGTCGGTTGCCGAGGCATGCTTATTGCCGGTTGCCGCGGCAATTCCTGGTTCAGCATCTGAGGCTTTGCCGCTAGGTTCATCTTGATCTTTTTGTGGAGTTTTGTTTGATGAGCGGGTTTGAACCTCTCTAAGTTGTTGGCCACTTCTAGTGGTGATCGCCTTACATTGCTCATGGCCAGTTCCTCTTGCGACTTCAGTATCGCAAGGTAAACCTCCTTGCGGTCTAGTGTTCAGATTTTGAGCAAACTGTCCGACTTGATTTTCCAATGATTTGATTGCCGCCTCTTGGTTTTGAAATCTCATCTCGGTCCTGTTAATAAAAGCATCAGTTCTTTTTATGAAATTACTATTCTCAGCCATATAAGATTCAGTTTTCATCATAAAAGCATTTAGAGAATTTTCCAAAGAACTAGATGTCGCTTGTTGTTGCCGCGGCATCCGCTGCGTGACATATTCTCGCTGGAATCCCGATGCTTGTGCATTCTGATTATTTTGGTTTAGAGCATTGTTGGGATTACTCCATGAAAAATTCGGGTGCTTCTTCCAAGCTGGATTGTATGTATTGGACATCACGTTGTTGCTCCGATTGTAATTCCCCACATAGAAGCTGGATTCGGATTCTCGTGCATACATTCGGAAGAATTATGGTTATCACCACATAACTCACAAAAAGAATCCATTACCTTGACTTCATGTGTGTTGTTTGGTTTTTGCATGTTCTGGACCATCTTGGTTAAAGCGTCCAATTGTGCCGAAATTGAGTCTGATGATCCTAGTTCATGTATTGTGGCTTGGCGTCTAACTCCTCCTCTTCTAGTAGATGGGAATTGATAATCATTCTTGGCCAGCCTGTTTAAAATTTGCATTGCTTCTTCCGGTGACTTATCTAGGAGTATGCCGTTTGCCGAGGCATCTAGCATCATCCTTGTTGGTGTATTCACGGCGTTGTAAAACATTGTTACTTGAGTCTACACCGGGAATCCATGTAAAGGGCATTTGTGTAGAAGTTCTCTATATCGCTCCCAAGCCTCGTACATGGATTCATCATCTGTCTGCCGAAAAGAAGTAATGTCGTTACGAAGCTTATCAGTCAAATTTGTAAGATTAAATCTAGCAAGGAATTCACGACAAAAATCAGTCCAAGATGCTATGGATCCGGCAGGAATGCTATTCAACCATGCTTTCGCCCTATCCCTCAGTGAATAGGGGATTAATCTTAATCGTAGGACATCGGGGGTGACTCCGTGTATCTTGAACGAGTTGCAAATCTCGAGGAAAGATTTCAGATGTTGTCGTGCATCTTCAGTTGCTGAGCCGCCAAATTGACCTATTGTGTTGATATAGTAAACATTACCGGTTTCAACTCAAAGTGGTCGGCTTCAATTTCAGGTGCAACAACTCCTGGGTTAAGTCCATCAAGATCTTCTTCAAGATAGTCTCGAATAGTTCTGTTTTGTGTAAGAATCACTCCTCTTCCTGCTCGAACATCTTGATTCATATTGCCGTCTTGATTTGCCATTGCTTCTCTTATCCTTCGTCTAAGTCTTTGTAAGGTTCGTTCGATTTCTGGATCAAAGGGATATTCTGGTGAAGTCGGTCTCGCCCTGGTCATATACCAATGCAAAACCAAAGTTTGTCAGCCCTTTGAATTTTAAACAAGAAAAATAAAAAGAAAGTGCAAGAAAATAAAAACAAAGTCGCTATTTCCAATCCCCGGCAACGGCGCCAAAAACTTGTTGCGCGTAATAAGTGCTACGCAAATGTGCAAGTATACACGTCGCAAGTTATAGTATAAAAGATATCGTCTCCACAGGGATTTGTGCTACTTCAAGAATCTAGTCTCTTGCACTGTAAAAATAAAAACACAAATAAAAGATTATAGAAGTTTAACTAATCTAGAAAACAAATAAAGTAAAAGAAAAGATGAATTCAAATGAGAGAGAGATAGGCCAGGTTATCGTGAGTTGAGGTGTGATAGCCGATTGGATCGTTTTGGTAAAAGAGTGCACGGGCAACTCAGTTGCCGTGGCAACTTGCACAACGGGTTGCTTTGGCAACTAATCGATGGTTGCCTCAGGCGACTAGTTGGGCAACTACTTGGGCTTCGGGCAGCAACCTTCAAGGTTCGGCAGAGCGTTCTTCAATGGTTTCTTCTTATCCCTAAGTCGAAACTCTAGCTACTTGTGCATGCCTTGATAATACATCCCTGCGTGAATCAAGGGTGAACAACAACCAATCTTGCGCTCCTCTTAGCCGTTGAAATCCTTAACTTATTCCTAAGCCAGATTAATCTTCACCATCAATAGATTGAATAAAGATCATATTCATTCGTTTCTTGAATCTAACTCTTCCTATATTAGATAAATAGATGAAATCACGAGATCCTCTCCCAATTCACTCGCAAACAAGAATAAGAACCAAGAATGAATAAACCTTGAAATAGAAAAGTGCAAACTCTTATTACCTAAACAAAAACCAATAATTTCTCACAACCACAAAACACAATAACCATAGCCAAGTAGATTTAGTTCATGGCTAGGTTCCAAAGAAACACAAGATAAACAATCCCTAGCATGAACCCAATCGAACAAGGAAGAAAAGATGAAGCTTGTCGAAAATCCCTTGCCCTAGATGCTTGCCGAAAATTCCCCTTGCTTCCTCTCTTGGACTTGTCGAAATTTGCCCTAATGCTCTCTCTATGCATCTTGTCGAAATCTCCTTGCTATTTATAGGGCTAGGCCAAAGTCCTTCTTTGAGGAGGAGTTTGAGTTGGAATTAAATTATCTTTAAAGAATATAATTCTTTATTATAATTGTATTCCTACTAGAACTTCTCCTATCTTCTTGGAATTTAATTCTTCTTTAATCTCTGCATGGAAATCAAATTCCTTTGGGTTTGGGCTTTGCTCCACGTCATCTTGGGCTTGTATAGTCATTAATTTCGACATCCCTATTGCATTTTCTCTTTGTCGACAATTGCTATGGTAACTGGCTCGGCGTCTCCTTTATGCATTGCCCTGGCAACTAGCTCGGCATCTCCTTCATGCATTGCCCTGGCAACTAGCTCGGCATTGCTTTGGCAAGTGATCCTGCACATACACACACAAAGCACACCAAAGCAGCATCTTTTCCACAAAAACTACCAAGTTATGTAATCAAGCTCAACGATGGAAGGAAACATGGATTAATGCATGAATGGCTAACTATGCAACTAATATGAGCCTAAGTCTAACAATAATATGAGTAAAAAAGGGTAAGAAAAATAGTACTTTTGAACACTTATCAATTACAATGGATCAACGGTCCAGATGAGAGCCTATCCTATCCTCAACATTTGAATTTTAAATAAGAGATAAAGTGAGAATTATCTTTACAAATAATCACATAAATGATAAGTGAGATGCCTTATCGGATTTCACCATGGTAAATACTTTACTTGCTCATTTTACCATGGTAAATGGCCAGCTTTCTTTGGTCATTTGGCAAGCCCAAAATGCTGTAGAGATAGGCTTGGGCTGCCATGGTTGCACTTGTCTCAGTCGCGGGCTTGCGGTCCGTGACATTCTCCCCCACTAGTTCTAGCGACGCCCTCGTCTTGCGGCTAGAATGGTACTGGTCGATCTGCTCATGGAATTGCCATAAGGCATCAGCTGGTTCCCAACTCATCTCACACTCGGGAAGACCCTTCTATTGAACAAGGTACTCATGCCTTGGTCGATTTCCCACTTGACGAACGGCTCTCTCTGAATGGATTGCTTCTACCTCTTTCTCGTATGAGACCTTTACTCTGACTGGCGCTCGGTGTGTTTTGCCTCGATTTGGATCATCTTCATCGTGGTGATATGCCTTCAACAAACTCACATGAAACACCGGATGAGCTCGGATAGTTGGCGGCAACTCTAGTTGATAGGCCATGGTGCCTACCCGCTTCACAACTTTGAACGGCCCCTCATATCGTCGCACAAGCCCCTTGTGATTTGGGTTGCGCAAGATCGAAGTCAGTTTGGCAAGGACTAGATCACCAACCTCAAAGTACACATCCCGACGCTTTCGATCTGCCCACTTCTTGGTCCGCTTTCCCGCCTTGCGCAAGCATGCACGGGCTAAGTCATAAAGCTCATGCCACCCCTTGGCAAAATGATAGGCTGCTGGACTCGGCCCCCGGTACCCGGTCACAACCGCGTTTGGTGTAAGCGGCTGCTGCCCGGTTACAATCTCGAACGGACTCTGGTTTGTCGCCTCGCTCCGCTGCAAGTTGTAAGAGAACTGGGCCACATCTAACAGCTTTGTCCAGTCACGCTGATTAGCACTCACATAGTGCCTCAAGTAGATCTCAACGAGTGCATTCACTCTCTCGGTTTGCCCATCGGTCTGTGGGTGGACACTTGTCGAGAAGTTCAAGTTTGAGCCCAACAACTTGAACAACTCTGTCCAGAACCTCCCCGTGAACCTCGTGTCCCGATCACTGATAATGGATTGTAGAACACCCAGTACTTCACCACGTGCTTGAGAAAAAGCCTAGCTGCCTCCTCAGCTGGACACACCTTGGGTGCTGGGATAAATACCGCATACTTGGAAAATCTGTCTACAACAACCATAATACTAGACTTTCCGTCAACAACTGGCAAACCGACTATAAAATCCATGGAAACACTTACCCATGGTTTCTCCGGAATTGGCAAAGGCTGCAACAACCCCGCTGGACTCTTCTGCTCAATCTTGTCTTGCTGGCACACAAGGCAAGTCTTCACATAGGCTTCAACATCACTGCCCATGTGCGGCCAATAATAGTGCTCCGCCATCAAGCCAATGTCCGGTGCATCCTCGGATGTCCCGCCCACTTGGAATCATGGCATTCCTTCATGAGCTCCTTTCGAATTCCATCAAACTGAGGCACAAAGAGGGGACATCCACGAACAAACAACAAGCCTCCCTCTAGCCAAAACCTCCGGGTTCTGCCCTCCTTGGCAAGTTCGATCAATGACTTGGCCATCAGATCATGTGTCAATCCCTCCTTGATGCGCTCCAACATCGGTCCCTCTGGCAAACTCGCAAACTTCATGGTATACCTTCGGCTTAGGGCATCGGCCACGGAATTCACCTTCCCTGGTTTGTGCTCCAAAGTAACGTCGAACTCGGCAAGAAACTCCTGCCAACGAGCTTGCTTCGGGGACAACTTCTTCTGAGTCAAGAAGTAACTATTGGCAACATTATCGGTGTACACCACGAACTTTGACCCAAGCACATAGTGTCTCCATGTGCGTAGACAATGCACCACTGCTGTCATCTCCTTCTCATGGATTGTGTATCTCCGCTCGGTCTCATTGAGCTTCCGGCTTTCGTATGCAACCGGATGTCCCTCTTGCATTAGGACCCCACCAATGGCAATGTCGAATGCATCAGTGTGAACTTCGAAAGGTTTGGTGTAATCTGGCAACACCAAGACAGGCTCACTCACCATGGCGAGCTTGATCTCATCAAAGGCTTTCTGACACTCCGATCCCCAATCCCACACCTTGTCCTTCTTCAGAAAGTCGGTCAACGGTGTGGCAATTTTGGAGTAGCTTTTGACAAACCTCCGATAGTAATTCGCCAACCCCAGGAAAGATCTCAACCTGGTTACCTTCGTTGGCGCCTCCCATTCTTTAATGGCTCGAACCTTCTCCTTGTCCATTCGGATCATACCTCCTCCAACTATGTGGCCTAGGAAAGGAACCTCTTGTCGGGCAAATGAGCACTTCTCCTTCTTGACATACAACTCATTTTCCCGCAAGACTTTGAACACCTCCCGCAAGTGTTCGACATGCTCCTCCAATGTCTTGCTGTAGATGACGATGTCGTCGAGGTAGACTACAACAAACTTGTCCAGGAACGGTTGCAGCACCTTGTTCATCAGGGTACAGAAAGTAGTTGGAGCATTCGTGAGGCCGAAAGACATCACTAGATACTCGAAAGAACCATACCTCGTCACGCAAGCTGTCTTCGGCTCATCACCCTCGGCTATTCTGACTTGGTAGTAGCCCGATCGCAAGTCCAACTTGGTGAACCACCTTGCACCACCAAGCTGGTCGAACAAGTCCGCAATGAGAGGAATCGGATACTTGTTCTTCACTGTGAGCTTATTCAAAAACCTGTAGTCGATGCACATCCGTAGGGACCCATCGTGCTTCTTCTGGAACAACACCGGCGCACCGTAGGGTGCCTTTGATGGGCGGATGTAACCGGCATCTAGGAGATCGTTCAACTGTTTGCGCATCTCCTCTAACTCAGGCGGGGCTAGTCGGTAAGGGGCTCGAGCGGGGGGCTCCGCACCTGGCACAAGCTCAATCTTGTGATCAACATCCCTCTTCGGAGGCAACTTCTTTGGCAACTCGGCAGGCATCATATCTGCAAATTCCACCAAGACTTGCCCCACCTCATCGGGGACTCCCTCAGTTGCGACAGGCTCATCGCACACCAAGGCTGCTAGGAAGGTCGGCTCCTCCTTGCGCGCCACCTTCGAAAACTGAATTGTGGATAGAACTTTTGCACCTACTCCTGACCCTCGGCTCACTGGAACAATGCATTGATGATTCGGATCTAGAATGCACAGACAATTCGCAAAAGGAATAGGGAAAGCGTTGATCCGGTCTAGAAAACTTAACCCAAGCACAAAATCAAAGTCATCGAGTGGGATTACCTTGACGACTTCCTTACCGGTCTAACCTCCAATGTCAAGTTGAACTCCCTTTGCAACTCCCGCAATCGGTACTTCCTTGGCATTCACTGTTTTGATGGATCCACTGGACTTCTCGATAGTAACGCCAAGTTTCTCGGCAGTTTGCTCGGACATGAACAGTTCAGAGGCACCGGTGTCAACTAGTGCACTCAACTTCTGGCCCGCAATAGTGATGTCGACGAACATCAACCCCTTCTTCTTTCGACCCTTCTTGACCTCCATTGTACTAATGATGGAGCCAAGCTTCAGAGCCTCGCTAGTCTCGCCATCAGCTATCTCCTTGACGGCAGCGATTCTGTTCTTTTGGGGACAATCCCTGGAAATATGCCCTTCTTTATGGCAATGGTAACACTTGTCATGCTGCTTGTCCCTTGAATCAACATGTTTCCCATTCGAAGGCTTATTCCCGCCACTCGAATCTTTGTCGGATCGACTTGCCTTCTCTTTGTCTCCACCATGACCTCTGTGCTTCGGTCTTGGTTTGGAGGAGTCAGGTTTCCTACGCCCAATCTCAATGATGGACTCGGCGGTAGTCAGGGCAGTAGAGAGCTTGGTCACTCCCTGTCGCTGCAACTCCATCTTCGCCCATGGTTGCAACCCATCCATGAAGGTGAAAAACCCATCCTCTTCACTCAAGCTCGGGACCTGCAAACTCAACTCCATGAACTTTCGGACATGGTCCCTCAAATTCTTGGCATCTTCTTGCCTAAGTCGCCTCAACTTTGACCGTGCCTCATCTTCAGCATACAGAGGATAGAACTGTTCCTTGAACTCATCTTGGAACTCCTTCCAAGTCTCAATGGCAGTATTTCCACGCTTCACATCTTCGCACCTACGTCGCCACCATGTTTGTGCAAGATCAATTAAGTAAATACTTGCAAAGCTTACCTTCTTAGCATCTTCCTCGATGCCCATGGCTTTGAAGTATTGCTCCATTCCCCAAAGAAAATTCTCCACTTCCTGGGTGGACCTCGTCCCCTTGAACTTTTCCAGTTTGGGGATATCTCCCGAGGTTTTAGGAACTGCAACAGTCGCACTGTTCACAATCGTCGCTTTCAACACAAACAACTCGGTCTTGAGCAGCTCCACTTCCTTCTTCAGTTCATCTTTCTCGGAGTTGGAACCCTTTGCCTTGAGCTCCTCAACCTCCTCCCTTAGGGCAACCACCATGGCCTCTAAGGCATCGCCACGCGTAGACATCTTCACATCCATCCCATTAAGAGCCTCCTGAATATCATCCTGAATTCCCTCCAAGGACTCGAGCCTCTCGAAATCCAATGAACTCAGCTTCTCAACATCCATTGACTCCAAAGGTTCCAACGTCGCCTTGGCCTCCGCCATGGACTCCTCGAACTTGGTAACCCTTCCCTGGATCGATGTGATCACGTCCTTCGACGAACCCCTCTTGGATTTGTCAGTTGTGGCCTCTGCACCCTTCTTCACTGCAGTGTTCTCTCCATCACGTGCCATCTCGAATCAGCAACTTCTCAGCAAAACTTCACTCTGATACCACTTGTCACGGGGCTAGTCTTCTGCTAGACAACCGTACGGCCTTAGCTGCTTTCTCGGCTGAAAACTGGGCTAAGTCACCTGGAAAACTCCTAAGTAAAAATACTTAGAAACTACTGCGGAACAAAAGAAAAGCGATGGCAAAAGAACAAGAGAAAGTGAGTGAATACTGAGTTGTATTACTCTGGGTAAAAGCTTACAAACTGAAGCAAGTGATGAATGAAATGACCTGGGTTGAGCCTCCTTTTATAGTGAGAGCTCAGTACAATCAACGGTCAAGATTACAATGGATCAACGGTCCAGATGAGAGCCTATTCTATCCTCAACATTTGAATTTTAAATAAGAGATAAAGTGAGAATTATCTTTACAAATAATCACATAAATGATAAGTGAGATGCCTTATCGGATTTCACCATGGTAAATACTCTGCTTGCTCATTTTACCATGGTAAATGGCCAGCTTTCTTGGGTCATTTGGCAAGCCCAAAATGCTGTAGAGATAGGCTTGGGCTGCCATGGTTGCACTTGTCTCGGTCGCGGGCTTACGGTCCGTGACAATATGCATATATTTTCGGTAAAACTGTTGTGTCGTAATTTTCAAGAAGAGGGATTGAACATTAATAATGATAAGCAAACCCTTACCCTCACGTCGGTTTGGAATTGGAGGTGAAAGGAGATTCATGGTTGGCAATGGCATGCTACTTGTCCAACACTTCAAAAATATTTTAAGGGGGCAGCTGCTTGTTCAGCTTTATCTTATTCTTACGTTTTTCTTGGTATATATAATATATACACATGTTGGACATCCATCGTAATTAATACAATGGAAAATCAACTCTCAATGAAATATATAGATATTATATATAGAGAGAAAGAAAGAAAGGATTCTGTAGGTGCTGAAATTATATTTGTTCCCATAAAGGATGCAACATATTCAAAGGAGTAGTTGCATGCCAGAAAAAGACAGTTGAAAATTACTGACAGGATATGCACCATCAATCTAGTTCTAACCCATGTTTAGTGCTACACTAATTGCAACTTCTTCTACCGTCTAAATCTTATTTTTTTTTTCTGTTTTCCTCAAACAAAGAAGTTGGGGTTTCCTTATCGCATTAATTTGTTTTTTTTTGTATTTCTTCAAAAAAACAATACTATCTATAAATAGTTACAGTTATAGCTATGAATTGTGGTGGGATATTCATATATAGCTAATATTTGGCTAGCGCATGATAGTTAAAAGATTGATTCTTTCATCTACTCTGTGTTTCAAGTCGACGACCTTCAACATCTTCTCAACCTGAGCCATATCCCACCCATTGTCCAACCCCAAGCATTGCAACACCCTCTTCAGCTCCAATGCGTCAATAAATCCGTTGCCATCCTCGTCAAAACTTTTGAATGCTTTCCGTAGCAGCTCATTCCGCTTGGATTCATCTTCTTCTTCCATCAGTAGCACCTCCTCCAGGGGAACTTCCTCTTCCAACTCCCCGCCAGGAGCGGCCAGTAGGGAGTTGTTCATCCTGATTGACCAAGCCAAGCTTCTCAACCACTTGACGCGCCTTCGTCTTGTTTATTCTGCCATTGCTTGGCCTTCAACATCTTCTCAATCTGAGCCATATGACTGGATCTAAGCTCCAGGACAAGAGGACAATCGCGTAAATATCCGAAAAAGGATTTCGTATATGACTGAGCAAATTGTTTTGTTAGTATTAATTAAAAACCATAGAGTCATTAAATAAATAAAATCTGCAGGACGTGGACAAATATATGGTGTACCTTCAAAGTGAAGACCCATAGTAGGTGAGAGCTTCATAGATACACACCCTCAAGAATCATGATATATAGTGTATATTCTTCCTCTTCTTTCTTTCTTGTGCATGCTATTGCCTGCAAAGTAAGAAAACAAACCTTGCTTATGAGTTATGATTTCGATTATATATATGATAATTACCAGCAAAACCTAACAGAAGAGATTATCCCTTGTTTCTTTTTGTTTTTGTTTATCTTGTTTGCAAGTAAGCTACTTAGGTTTTCAAAGTTGCTTTCTTCGTTTCTGTTATTTTGGAAGGAAATTAATCGGCATACTCTTTTCACTTCTCCTTGCTTGCTTGCTTCTTTGCCTATTGCCTAGCAGAGTGCTACATGTTCATTTTATACGTAATTATTTTTAATTTGTTTTATGATATGTAGGAGGAGCAAAAGCGTAGCGGTAAGAGGAAAGGGAGAAAACAATGGAAGTAGACAAAGGAAACGAAGAAAACTTACCACCGGGATTTCGGTTTCATCCAACTGATGAAGAGCTCATCACTTTCTATCTTGTAAACAAGATTTCAGATGCTAACTTTACAGGAAGAGCTATTGCTGACGTTGATCTCAACAAATGCGAGCCCTGGGACCTTCCTGGTAGTTTTAACCTACTTCCTTTTCTCCAAAACAAAAACAATCATCAGATCACCGACATATCCATGTTGGTTCTGAAACAACATCCATGTTTAGTCTTCTGAAACAAATTGTGAGAAAGGTCAAAGTCACTTATATTTATGCTCTTTCTTCGAATATGGAAGGCTTCATCTTCAGGCTGCAACAATCAGTATGGTAATTAAATTGTATGCATAACTGCCATTTCCTTTCTTTCACCACGGAAGAAGATTTTACGAAAGAAAGAAAATGGAACAATAACAAGTTTACGACAAAATTAGAGTTGCAATGGAAATTGCCTTTTTGGTTTACCTACTGGTTTTCAATATTAAGCAGCTTGAAATAATATATAAACTTGCATTACAATTTATAACACATACATGTATGTATATATTCTTTTAAAAAACAAAGAGATAACATAGAAATATGGTATGAGGTATCTAACCCTAATTTCGAAATGTTTGCTTTCCTAATCAGGGAAGGCCAAAATGGGAGAAAAAGAGTGGTATTTTTTCAGCCTTCGGGATCGAAAATACCCCACTGGCGTAAGAACAAACCGAGCAACGAATACGGGTTACTGGAAGACCACGGGAAAAGACAAGGAGATCTTCAACAGTAGAGGAACATCAGAGTTGGTTGGGATGAAGAAGACCTTGGTGTTTTACAGGGGGAGAGCTCCTCGAGGAGAGAAAACCAACTGGGTCATGCATGAGTATCGTATTCACTCTAAATCATCTTTTAGAACTAACAAGGTACCCCTAGATCTCGATGTGCCCATCTTCGTCTTTTGATCTGGTATATACAATTTGATATGCTTTTGTAACTTCAGCAGGAGGAATGGGTTGTCTGCCGCGTGTTTCAGAAGAGCGTGGGGATGAAAAAGTATCCCTCAGCCTCAAATCAGTCGAGAGCTGCAGTGAATCCCTACAGTTTGGAAATAGGAGGAGGAGCAGGTGTTATACCAATGATGCAGACGGAGAACTATCACTTGTCTATGGGAGCGGAGCTTTCAAGGGTTCTAAGGGGTGGTCCAAGTTGTAGTGCAAATTTACCTATTCAATCCCAATTCAACTATCCAAATCCAGGAGGGTTTACTATATCCGGGCTGAATTTGAATCTTGGAGGCGCCTCCACGCAGCCTGTGATGCGACCAATGCAACATCCGCCACCTCCACCACTGCTGCATCAACAAGACGTTACTGCCTCTTTGATGTCCACCGCTACCTTTGGCGCGGAGACTGGCTACGGTGCAGAGATCACCACTCAGAATGCAAATGGACCGAGCAACAGATACTTGAGCATGGACCATTGCATGGACTTGGATAACTATTGGCCTACGTACTAGAGGACAAAGCAAAATCCAATGTCACCATGCTAGCATTTTGTTTTAGTATTACTAGTTTAGTAGCTTTTTTTTTAAAGATTGGAATACTTTGGAGAATTTAATGGGTCATCTTCTGATTCATAGTTAGGAACTTAAATGCACTGCCACTACCCGAAAATTGGGCATCTTTTTGTTTTGTATGTCTCAAATCTCAATTGTGGATGACTTTACAAAATCAAGAACATCTTCACCTATATTTTATAAGTTTCTCTTTCTCCTCTGCAACTACCAAATTTGGCATTACTTTATAAGCTTCTTAAGATCTGGTTTGCATGAACAGCTAACTAATCCACAACAAAAGCAGATGGCAGTCCGTTGGCATAATCATGATGCATGAAAAATCAAAAGAATCATGCACATAATAAAGGATCAGGTCTCTAAGAAACGGATGTTTGAATATAGAAGTAAAATAACACTAATCTTTTAGAAAGGAAGAAAAATATAACAATGCACTTCAAAATACACTTCAAATCTCTTGGAATATAATTGTTTTGCTTCATCACTTAGAATCCTTTATGCAGAGATTGTAAGTGACTATTAAAATAGTCAAAACTATTCATTACACCTTTTCATCAAACATGGTCATATCTATTCATCATGCATAGGCATATCCATTCATGATGAGTAGTCACATGCATTCATCATAGGGTTTATAGATTGAGAAAATGGTCGTTCAACTATTTGCTTGCACGGTTGAACGACATTCTTGGTGTAGATTGTAATGAGAATCATAATCACCATCGTGTAAAATAAGAACGAAACCAATAAATGGTCTAATAATTAATTAATAAAACATCACATGGACAAAAATCCTTTGATGGGCAATTTTTTTTTTGCCCTTTTTGGTGTCTCTTTCTATGTCCGACATTAAAGAATTAAATTTTAAGCCTTAACCCTTAATTTTAAATCCTAAACTATAAACCCTAAACTGTAAAAATTACACTACCCATAATTACTTAAACCCTAACCTTAAATCTAAACCTAATTTTTTAGTGTGATGTATAAATAAAGGCACCGAAAAAGGACAAAAACTTCTATTCTTATTTTATTCATTGAATTCTATACACAATAACACATATAAACATTATTGGGATCGGGAATTTTTTTTTTTTGGTTTTATGATTGAATTCATAGTTGAAGTCCGAAATTAAACCTGAACTACATCTTGAAAAGGAGAAGCTTAATATATTTGACGAGAAAAATCTGGATTGGTTAGTGTTAAGATATGGAAAAACATTTGACACTTTAGAGATGCCCTTGCCTTACGAACGAAGTTAAGCAACTTACAAAAAAGTAAGGAAAAAAAACTTTTAGATGGTGGCATGGCAGTCATAGGATCGTCATCTGCATCTGTATCTGCTTGCTATTGCTATGGTATGATACTAGTGGTTTCAACTTTCAATGCGGGAACCAGTGCACAAATTAATTTGGTATTACCCATTACCATTCTAAAGTAAAGCAAAGCTTTAGGCTTTAGCTTTTGCTTTAGCTTGCTGTTGTGGATGGCTTTAAAATGGATTAGCACTAGGACTACTACTTTTCTTTGGTTGAGCTAAAGCACCAACCTTTCTTGTCTCTTAATATGGCGACAGTCTCTAATGAATCAACGAACATTTAATAATTAATTGATAAGATCAAGATTATGAAGAGGAGCGCCTCAGAGTTGGCCCTCGAGGAGTTCAGCAGGAAGACTACGTCCATGAATATGATCACCATCCTCTCTGCCTCAGGCCCAGCCTCATCCTTCCCTGATATTGGTGTTCATCCGCCCATCTCCCATCTTTCTAATTCTTTCCCCTTCTCTGAATTTTCTAGGGAAGCAGCTGAGCCTATAAAACATGTACCATTATCACAAAATCTTACCCCAAAGCTTGATTCTGTTGGTTTTAGGTAACCAGCATATGTAAAAACCAAAAGCAAAACAAGAGAAAAGTAGAGAACTAAAAGCACACTTAGTTTCTGGAAAATAGTTATATTCATTTTAGCAGAAAATTTTACATTTTATCAACTAGTTTTTCACCAAATACAACTACTACAAGTTCTTTTCTTGCAACTTGCAACTTGCAACATGAGTGACTTGTACAAAAAGAATTAACTAAACCAGCCAACTAACACTGTCATATCAGTGTACAAAAAACAATATTAACTTAGAGAAAATAAGTTAAGAGATATATTTTTTACAGCACAGTAACTACTTAGTTCAACACTCCTCCTTGGCTACTTTGCTGTCAGCACCAACTTGCATCCTCAAATCTGATCTTGCGTTTGATCTTGCCAAGAGACGCAGTCACAAAATCTGTCAACTGATTTTCAGAACAGCAATGAACCAGTGTAACTTCATTGTTTTGCTCCACTTCTCTCGCAAAATGAAGCTTGATCTTGTTTTTTCTTTCACTTCAATTTTTTGTGGGCTGTAAGTGATAGCAGGTTGATTCTCAACACCGGCAATAGCACAAAAAACTTTAAAATTTTCCAAATGTCCCAATCTTTTATGACTTGATGAACTCTTAGCTGCCATACTTACGTCTAACAATGTAAAGAACACAAACATACAACAATTTAGGCTCCCAAAGATAGCAGCCCTGATGCCAATTGTTGGTTTTAGCAAACCAGCATATGTAAAAACCAAAAGCAAAACAAGAGAAAAGTAGAGAACTAAAAGCACACATAGTTGCTGGAAAATAGTTCTATTCATTTCAGCAGAAAATTTTACATTTTATCAACTAATTTTTCACCAAATACAACTACTACAAATTCTTTTCTAGCAACTTGCAACATGAGTGACTTGTACAAAAAGAATTCAACTAAACCAGCCAACTAACACTGTCATATCAGTGTACAAAAACAATATTAACTTAGACAAAATAAGCTAAGAGATATATTTTTACAGCATAGTAGCTACTTAGTTCAACAGATTCCCAATCATCCGTCTGTGGTACTTTTTTTCCGCTATAATGCATGCCATGTATTACTACTCAATATTGATGCATGCAGTTGCCTTGCATTCTTGTCTATACTTATTAATTAAAAAAAGTTGCCGATCTTTTAATCATCAGCTAAGTTTAGTAGTAGATTTCAAATTTTAATTTGAAGTTTTCGGATGTACGAAGACGAATTAGGAAACGAGCCATGGGGAAGTCCAGTGTATGAAGGGAATAATCCCAATGGTAGGGCGAATAAAGTTAGAGGAGCAACAGCTGCTTCCTGGGACCATGATCCATCGGATGAGGAGGAGGAGGAAGAAGACGATGATGAGGAAGAAGATGACGATGAAGAAGACGCAGAAACTGATGCCGGTCAGTCCGAACAGATCTTAGACCCCTCTCATTTTAAACGCCTCCGCAGGTATATATTATACATCGAATTTAGTATATCTATATGGTATTGGGAAAATCAATGCCTAATTC
Organism: Hibiscus mutabilis; assembly: GCA_019671005.1. Lineage (NCBI taxonomy): Eukaryota > Viridiplantae > Streptophyta > Magnoliopsida > Malvales > Malvaceae > Hibiscus > Hibiscus mutabilis. The sequence continues at coordinate 58,997,925 of CM033726.1, forward strand.
CCAACTACAACTCTATTTCCTGCAGGATGCTCTCTAATAGGGAGTCTGCCAGGCGATCAAGGAAAAGAAAGCAAGAACATCTCCCAGATCTTGAATTCCAGGTTATTATGTATCAATATATTTACTACTTGTATCAATTTAAAACCTTATAGAAGCTTGACAGTCCTTGATTATTTCTTTTATTCTTTAAAAAGGCTGAACAATTGAGAGGAGAAAATGATTCCCTATTCAAGCAGCTTACAAATGCTCATCAACTATTTCGTGATGCTGGCACTAGCAATCGAGTGCTGAGGTCAGATTTGCAAGCCTTGAGAAACACGGTAGGGATTTTCTTACTTTAGGTATTTTTTAGGATGCATATTTGGAATCACCCTCAGTCCCACCTTACAATTGATACACAGGCAAAGTCTGCAAGAGTAATAATTATTATATCACGCATCTATATATTTTATAGGTGAAGTTGGCCGAGGATATGCTTGCCGGAGGCTCCTTCACATGTGGTCTGAATCAACTTGTTATGGGAGCGGAGCTTTCAAGGGTTCTAAGGGGTGGTCCAAGTTGTAGTGCAAATCTACCTATTCAATCCCAATTCAATTATCCAATTCCAGGAGGGTTTACTATATCCGGGCTGAATTTGAATCTTGGAGGCGCCTCCACGCAGCCTGTGATGCGACCAATGCAACCTCCGCCACCTCCACCACTGCTGCATCAACAAGACGTTACTGCCTCTTTGATGTCCCCCGCTACCTTTGGCGCGGAGAATGGCTACGGTGCAGAGATCACCACTCGGAATGCAAATGGAACGAGCAACAGATACTTGAATATGGACCATTGCATGGACTTGGATAACTATTGGCCTACGTACTAGAGGACAAAGCAAAATCCAATGTCACCATGCTAGCATTTTGTTTTAGTGTTACTAGTTTAGTAGCTTCTGTTTTTTAAGATTGGAATACTTTGGGTAATTTAATGGGTCATCTTCTGATTCATATTTAGGAACTTAAATGCACTGCCACTACCCTAAAATTTGGCATCTTTTTGTTTTGTATGTCTCAAATCTCAATTGTGGATGACTTTACAAAATCAAGAACATCTTCACCTATATTTTATAAGTTTCTCTTTCTCCTCTGCAACTACCAAATTTGGCATTAATTTATAAGCTTCTTAAGATCTGGTTTGCATGACAAACAGCTAACTAATCCACAACAAAAGCAGATGGCAGTCCGTTGGCATAATCATGATGCATGGAAAATAAAGAATAATGCGCATAATAAAGGATCAGGTCTCTAAGAAACGGATGTTGGAATATAGAAGTAAAATAACACTAATCTTTTAGGGAGGAAGAAAAATATAACAATGCACTTCAAAACACATTTCAAATCTCTTGGAATACAATTGTTTTGCTTTATCACTTACGATCCTTTATACAGAGATTGTAAGTGACTATTAAAATAGTCAAAACTATTCATTGCACCTTTTCATCAAACATGGTCATATCTATTCATCATGCGTAGGCATATCCATTCATATGAGTAGTCACATACATTCATCATAAAGGTTGATGAAAAGTCACACTTATTCATAAAATATTATGTTTAATTTATAATTTCAATACTCCCTTTTAATTTGAATATTTCTTCGTCATGCCAAGATTTCCACGTCAGATTAGTGGACTATGGTACTTCTAAATTTTTCATCGGTTCATCATCTTGATTACCATGATATCCTTTCATTCCTTTACTATCTTTGTATTTAGCACTCCTCCATTTGTCATGTAACCCATTATAGTCACAATCTATCCTTGTTCGGATCACTGTAACGGCAATCATATTCTTGGTGTAGATTGCAATGAGAATTATAATCACAATCACATTTCGTATATGTATATTATTTTTTTTCTTCGCTTTATTTTTTTTGCATTTGACTAAATAACTGTTAATGTGGTGCCCTTTTATTTGATAGTAAATAGGTCCAGTATCAGTCGCAGTGGTGGTGGTTCATTTGTTTATTATCGAATCTTAAATTAAATTAAAATTTGAACTCGCAAATTTCCAATTAAAGGCAAATTGTATTCGACTAGGTACAAAATTTTGGGCGGTGTGGGTGCTAATCCTTTCCCACCCGTAACCGACTCCCTGACCCGTTTTTTTAAAAGAATCTCTAGTTTCACTTTTAGTGTCCGGTCTACCTTTAAAAAGTGATCGGCGGAGACTCCAGTCTTTATTTTTCAAAAGAATCGAATTTCCAAAAATAAAAAATTTTCCAAATTTCAATTTTTTTTTAAAAAAAAAACCACAAAAAATCCAAAACAAAAATTTCTCCTTTTTAGCGATCCCAAATTCGAATCTTTAAAATTTTAAATTTTAAAAAGGTCGCTACAATTCTAAAGTAAATCAAAGCTTTAGGCTTTAGCTTGCTGTTGTGGTTGACTTTAAAATGGATTAGCACTAGAACTACTACTTTTCATTGGTTGAGCTATGTCTCTTAAGACGGTGACAGTCTCTAATGAATCAACAAACATTTAATAATTAATTGATAAGATCAAGATTATGAAGAGGAGCGCCTCGGAGTTGGCCCTCGAGGAATTCAGCAGGAAGACTACGTCCATGAATATGATCACCATCCCCTCTGCCTCAGTCTCAGCCTCATCCTTCCCTGACATTGGTGTTCATCCGCCCATCTCCCATCTTTCTAATTATTTCCCCTTCTCTGAATTTTCTAGGGAAGCAGCTGAGCCTATAAAACATGTACCATTATCACAAAATCTTACCCCAAAGCTTGATTCCCAATCATCCGTCTGTGGTACTTTTTTCCCCTATAATGCATGCTATTGTCACGGACCAAACTTTTCGGATCGAGACATTAGCGCGAGCAACAAATAGGGAGGTTGTGCGCAATGCAACGGGCTTGCCAAATGTGGCCCAGCACTCGGAGAATGGCGAGGACCATACCTTTGGGACCAAGGCGTTAGCGCAAGAATCAACTAAAGAAGGTTTGCGCGGTGTAACGAGCTTGCCAAGATCATTAGACTTGGCCCGGCACTTGGAGAATGCTAGAAAGCCTGCAAGCCCACAGGACTTAGCCAAATTCATAGAGGATTCAGGAGGGTAATTTGGTCAAAGCATTATCCATTTATTTGAATATAATGTGTAGATAATGTTTGTGATAATTAGATATTTGAATTTAAGATTTGATAAGATAAGATAAGATCAATCTCGACCGTCGATGTAATTTAAACTGAGCCGTTGGATGTAGGAGAGTTCAACTATAAATAGAGGCTCCCTCCTCACTTGTAAATCATCTCATATTCAGTTCACTTCACTTTGAGTAATACAAGAAGCATTTACTCTAAAACTCTTTGAGTGTTCTTTATTGTTCTTTGTTGTTCTTGAGTGTTCTTCGTTGTTCTAGCTGCCAATCTCTTTCCGTTGTTCTTTGATTAGCTTTCGCCTAGAACGATCTTTCGTTCGAGGGCTTCAGAAGGTGTTTGATCTTCCGGAGCGAGAATCCTGGCTGAGTTAGGTGTTTGTCGAGAGATCTTCACCTAAGACCGTGACAAGGTACTTCAGGGTGACTTAGCCGACGTTTCAACCGAGAAAGCGACTAAGGTTCACACGATTCGTTTGGCAAAGGTCTAGCCCTGCGACACAAGTGGTGTCCGTGACAAGATCCATCGAAACTTGGAGGGCTTGTCGAAGCCTTTGTCGAGCAGGAGTACTCACAAGGCTGGTTGAAGGCTGACTTAGGCGTAGGAATCGACTGATTTGCGTCGAAGGCGTCTAAGGCCACACGGATCAGCTAGAGTCAAAATCTAGCCCCGTGACACTATGTATTACTACTCAATATTGATGCATGCAGTTGCCTTGCATTCTTGTTTATACTTATTAATTAAAACAAGTTGCCGATCTTTTAATCATCAGCTAAGTTTAGTAGTAGTTTTCAAATTTTAATTTGAAGTTTTCGGATGTACGAAGACGAATTAGGAAACGAGCCATGGGGAAGTCCAGTGTGTGAAGGGAATAATCCCAATGGTAGGGCGAATAAAGTTAGAGGAGCAACAGCTGCTTCCTGGGACCATGATCCATCGGATGAGGAGGAGGAGGAGGAAGAAGACGATGATGAGGAAGAAGATGACGATGAAGAAGACGCAGAAACTGATGCCGGTCAGTCCGAACAGATCTTAGACCCCTCTCATTTGAAACGCCTCCGCAGGTATATATTATATACCGAATTTAGTATATCTATATGGTATTGGGAAAATCAATGCCTAATTCCCAACTACAACTCTATTTCCTGCAGGATGCTCTCTAATAGGGAGACTGCCAGGCGATCAAGGAAAAGAAAGCAAGAACATCTCCCAGATCTTGAATTCCAGGTTATTATGTATCAATATATTTACTACTTGTATCAATTTAAAACCTTATAGAAGCTTGACAGTCCTTGATTATTTCTTTTATTTTTTGAAAAGGCTGAACAATTGAGAGGAGAAAATGATTCCCTATTCAAGCAGCTTACAAATGCTCATCAACTATTTCGTGATGCTGGCACGAGCAATCGGGTGCTGAGGTCAGATTTGCAAGCCTTGAGAAACACGGTAGGGATTTTCTTACTTTTGGTATTTTTTAGGATGCATATTTGGAATCTACCCCCAGTCCCACCTTACAATTGATACACAGGCAAAGTCTGCAAGAGTAATAATTATTATATCACGCATCTATATATTTTATAGGTGAAGTTGGCCTAGGATATGCTTGCCGGAGGCTCCTTCACATGTGGTCTGAATCAACTTGTTAAGAGTCCCATGACTTCACTGCAACCAATTGCTACTAATAATCATAATCATAATCAAAATCTTGGGCGGGCGGTAAATGTCTCCCCCACTGTTACCGTTCATGGAGATGGTTCCTCGTATGAAGGCTTCAGTCTTTGGGAACACAGCAAGTGTTGGGCTAGCAAACGTTGATTACAGCAACTCCAGTCTGAATAATATTGGAATCGGTGGTGATGCTGTGAGCTGTATTACACAAGTTTGGCCTTAATTAAGGATTGATTATATATCTGCCGTGTCCTCTGTTTTGTCCAATTTAGATTTTGTTGGTATTTGTTCTTATTTTTTAAATGTTTTTTCATTGTTATTTTCTTTTCAGTTTTTCTATATTATTTATTTGTTACAAAAATTAAAATATTATTTTACATGTTATTTGTGCTATTTTTCGGTCATTTACAATTGACTTTTGTATCTTTTTAGTCTAAATTTTTATGTTATAAAAAAATTAATTTCGTATAGTATTATGTTTTTTAAATGATGACAATTGAAATAATGTTACACATGTGGTGGGAGTTCGGATAACAAGTATTTCATATTTTTTTTCATAACAAATTTGATTTATATTTATTTAATTAATATTAATAAATATATTACTCACTCTGTCCCACTCAATATGTCCCTTTTGTGTTTTGAAATTGTCCCACTTAAAATGTCTCATTGAAAAAATAAACAACTTTTATAAGGATCATTTTCCTTTATACATTTTTTAGTTTCCCAAAAAACAAAATTCAACTTTTTAAGGATAAAATTATCGTTTCAATTATTTTACATCATCTTTCTTACACATTCTTACACAAAATTTTTTTTCTTAAAACTGTGTGAAAAGTCAACAATGGACAAAATAAATGGGACGGAGGGAGTATATGAATGGATCATGGGCAAGTAAAAAGGAGATTGTAGTTTAGCAAGATGAGAATAATAAAAAAGAATAAATGAATGAAATTAAACAACGCACTCATGGTATGCAGCAGCAGCTAATAATACTACTAATAAACAGCACAGAAATTTTTTTTTTGTTAAATTACTTGTTGACATACAATATATTAACTCTTCATCTTCTATGATCATACATTTCAATATCATCTTGTTATTTCTCAATTATAAATTAACATCTTGGGCTCATTTTATACTATATATTCAACACAGCTCTAATATATATACGTGTTGCACTCTCTTAGTTTAACAACGACTTTATCAACGCATATACATATATTTTCGGTAAAACTGTTGTGTCGTAATTTTCAAGAAGAGGGATTGAACATTAATAATGATAAGCAAACCCTTACCCTCACGTCGGTTTGGAATTGGAGGTGAAAGGAGATTCATGGTTGGCAATGGCATGCTACTTGTCCAACACTTCAAAAATATTTTAAGGGGGCAGCTGCTTGTTCAGCTTTATCTTATTCTTACGTCTTTCTTGGTATATATAATATATACACATGTTGGACATCCATCGTAATTAATACAATGGAAAATCAACTCTCAATGAAATATATAGATATTATATATAGAGAGAAAGAAAGAAAGGATTCTGTAGAGTGCTGAAATTATATTTGTTCCCATAAAGGATGCAACATATTCAAAGGAGTAGTTGCATGCCAGAAAAAGACAGATGAAAATTACTGACAGGATATGCACCATCAATCTAGTTCTAACCCATGTTTAGTGCTACACTAATTGCAACTTCTTCTACCGTCTAAATCTTATTTTTTTTCTGTTTTCCTCAAACAAAGAAGTTGGGGTTTCCTTATCGCATTAATTTGTTTTTTTTTGTATTTCTTCAAAAAACAATACTATCTATAAATAGTTACAGTTATAGCTATGAATTGTGGTGGGATATTCATATATAGCTAATATTTGGCTAGCGCATGATAGTTAAAAGATTGATTCTTTCATCTACTCTGTGTTTCAAGTCGACGACCATCAACATCTTCTCAACCTGAGCCATATCCCACCCATTGTCCAACCCCAAGCATTGCAACACCCTCTTCAGCTCCAATGCGTCAATAAATCCGTTGCCATCCTCGTCAAAACTTTTGAATGCTTTCCGTAGCAGCTCATTCCGCTTGGATTCATCTTCTTCTTCCATCAGTAGCACCTCCTCCAGGGGAATTTCCTCTTCCAACTCCCCGCCAGGAGCGGCCAGTAGGGAGTTGTTCATCCTGATTGACCAAGCCAAGCTTCTCAACCACTTGACGCGCCTTCGTCTTGTTTATTCTGCCATTGCTTGGCCTTCAACATCTTCTCAATCTGAGCCATATGACTTGATCTAAGCTCCAGGACAAGAGGACAATCGCGTAAATATCCGAAAAAGGATTTCGTATATGACTGAGCAAATTGTTTTGTTAGTATTAATTAAAAACCATAGAGTCATTAAATAAATAAAATCTGCAGGACGTGGACAAATATATGGTGTACCTTCAAAGTGAAGACCCATAGTAGGTGAGAGCTTCATAGATACACACCCTCAAGAATCATGATATATACTGTATATTCTTCCTCTTCTTTCTTTCTTGTGCATGCTATTGCTGGCAAAGTAAGAAAACAAACCTTGCTTATGAGTTATGATTTCGATTATATATATGATAATTACCAGCAAAACCTAACAGAAGAGATTATCCCTTGTTTCTTTTTGTTTTTGTTTATCTTGTTTGCAAGTAAGCTACTTAGGTTTTCAAAGTTGCTTTCTTCGTTTCTGTTATTTTGGAAGGAAATTAATCGGCATACTCTTTTCACTTCTCCTTGCTTGCTTCTTTGCCTATTGCCTAGCAGAGTGCTACATGTTCATTTTATACGTAATTATTTTTAATTTGTTTTATGATATGTAGGAGGAGCAAAAGCGTAGCGGTAAGAGGAAAGGGAGAAAACAATGGAAGTAGACAAAGGAAACGAAGAAAACTTACCACCGGGATTTCGGTTTCATCCAACTGATGAAGAGCTCATCACTTTCTATCTTGTAAACAAGATTTCAGATGCTAACTTTACAGGAAGAGCTATTGCTGACGTTGATCTCAACAAATGCGAGCCCTGGGACCTTCCTGGTAGTTTTAACCTACTTCCTTTTCTCCAAAACAAAAACAATCATCAGATCACCGACATATCCATGTTGGTTCTGAAACAACATCCATGTTTAGTCTTCTGAAACAAATTGTGAGAAAGGTCAAAGTCACTTATATTTATGCTCTTTCTTCGAATATGGAAGGCTTCATCTTCAGGCTGCAACAATCAGTATGGTAATTAAATTGTATGCGTAACTGCCATTTCCTTTCTTTCACCACGGAAGAAGATTTTAAGAAAGAAAGAAAATGGAACAATAACAAGTTTACGACAAAATTAGAGTTGCAATGGAAATTGCCTTTTTGGTTTACCTACTGGTTTTCAATATTAAGCAGCTTGAAATAATATATAAACTTGCATTACAATTTATAACACATACATGTATGTATATATTCTTTTAAAAAACAAAGTGATAACATAGAAATATGGTATGAGGTATCTAACCCTAATTTCGAAATGTTTGCTTTCCTGATCAGGGAAGGCCAAAATGGGAGAAAAAGAGTGGTATTTTTTCAGCCTTCGGGATCGAAAATACCCCACTGGCGTAAGAACAAACCGAGCAACGAATACGGGTTACTGGAAGACCACGGGAAAAGACAAGGAGATCTTCAACAGTAGAGGAACATCAGAGTTAGTTGGGATGAAGAAGACCTTGGTGTTTTACAGGGGGAGAGCTCCTCGAGGAGAGAAAACCAACTGGGTCATGCATGAGTATCGTATTCACTCTAAATCATCTTTTAGAACTAACAGGGTACCCCTAGATCACGATGTGCCCATCTTCGTCTTTTGATCTAGTATAAACAATTTGATATGCTTTTGTAACTTCAGCAGGAGGAATGGGTTGTCTGCCGCGTGTTTCAGAAGAGCGTGGGGATGAAAAAGTATCCCTCAGCCTCAAATCAGTCGAGAGCTGCAGTGAATCCCTACAGTTTGGAAATAGGAGGAGGAGCAGGTGTTATACCAATGATGCAGACGGAGAACTATCACTTGTCTATGGGAGCGGAGCTTTCAAGGGTTCTAAGGGGTGGTCCAAGTTGTAGTGCAAATCTACCTATTCAATCCCAATTCAACTATCCAATTCCAGGAGGGTTTACTATATCCGGGCTGAATTTGAATCTTGGAGGCGCCTCCACGCAGCCTGTGATGCGACCAATGCAACATCCGCCACCTCCACCACTGCTGCATCAACAAGACGTTACTGCCTCTTTGATGCCCACCGCTACCTTTGGCGCGGAGACTGGCTACGGTGCAGAGATCACCACTCAGAATGCAAATGGACCGAGCAACAGATGCTTGAGTATGGACCATTGCATGGACTTGGATAACTATTGGCCTACGTACTAGAGGACAAAGCAAAATCCAATGTCACCATGCTAGCATTTTGTTTTAGTATTACTAGTTTAGTAGCTTTTTTTTAAAAGATTGGAATACTTTGGAGAATTTAATGGGCCATCTTTCTGATTCATAGTTAGGAACTTAAATGCACTGCCACTACCCGAAAATTGGGCATCTTTTTGTTTTGTATGTCTCAAATCTCAATTGTGGATGACTTTACAAAATCAAGAACATCTTCACCTATATTTTATAAGTTTCTCTTTCTCCTCTGCAACTACCAAATTTGGCATTAATTTATAAGCTTCTTAAGATCTGGTTTGCATGAACAGCTAACTAATCCACAACAAAAGCAGATGGCAGTCCGTTGGCATAATCATGATGCATGAAAAATCAAAGAATCATGCACATAATAAAGGATCAGGTCTCTAAGAAACGGATGTTGGAATATAGAAGTAAAATAACACTAATCTTTTAGAAAGGAAGAAAAATATAACAATGCACTTTAAAATACACTTCAAATCTCTTGGAATATAATTGTTTTGCTTCATTATGCAGAGATTGTAAGTGACTATTAAAATAGTCAAAACTATTCATTACACCTTTTCATCAAACATGGTCATATCTATTCATCATGCATAGGCATATCCATTCATGATGAGTAGTCACATGCATTCATCATAAAGGTTGATGAAAAGACACACTTATTCATAAAATATTATGTTTAAAATATAATTTCAACACTCCCCTTTAATTTGAATATTTCTTCGTCACGCCAAGATTTCAACGTCAGATTAGTGGACTATGGTTCTTCTAAAATTTTCATCAATATCATAATATTGATTATCATGAAATCCTTTCATTCCTTTACTATCTTTGTATTTAGCACTCCTCCATTTGTCATGTAACCCATTATAGTCACAATCTATCCTTGTTCGGATCACTGTAACGACAATCACATTTTTGATGTAGATTGCAATGAGAATCATAATCACAATCATAGTTATGATTACGGCGACCAGAGGAAAATGTATGTACTTTATTTTTAAAATTTAATAATTTAACCGTGCAAGCAATAAATGGTCGTTCAACCGTGCAAGCAAATAGTTATTAACCATGCTGGAAAATAAGAACGAAACCAATAAATGGTCGTTCAACGTGCAAGCAATAGGGTTTATAGATTGAGAAAATGGTCGTTCAACTATTTGCTTGCACGGTTGAACGACATACTTGGTGTAGATTGTAATGAGAATCATAATCACCATCCTGTAAAATAAGAACGAAACCAATAAATGGTCTAATAATTAATTAATAAAAACATCACATGGACAAAAATCCTTTGACGGGCAATTTTTTTTGTCATTTTTGGTGTCTCTTTCTATGTCCGACATTAAAGAATTAAATTTTAAGCCCTAACCCTTAATTTTAAATCCTAAACTATAAACCCTAAACCGTAAAAATTACACACTACCCATAATTACTTAAACCCTAACCTTAAATCTAAACCTAATTTTTTAGTGTGAGGTTTAAATAAAGGCACCGAAAAAGGACAAAAAATTTCTATTCTTATTTTATTCATTGAATTCTATACACAATAACACATATAAACATTATTGGGATCGGGATTTTTTTTTTTGGTTTTATGATTGAATTCATAGTTGAAGTCCGAAATTAAACCTGAACTACATCTTGAAAAGGAGAAGCTTAATATATTTGACGAGAAAAATCTGGATTGGTTAGTGTTAAGATATGGAAAAACATTTGACACTTTAGAGATGCCCTTGCCTTACGAACGAAGTTAAGCAACTTACAAAAAAGAAAGGAAAAAAAACTTTTAGATGGTGGCATGGCAGTCATAGGATCGTCATCTGCATCTGTATCTGCTTGCTATTGCTATGGTATGATACTAGTGGTTTCAACTTTCAATGCGGGAACCAGTGCACAAATTAATTTGGTATTACCCATTACCATTCTAAAGTAAAGCAACGCTTTAGGCTTTAGCTTTAGCTTGCTGTTGTGGATGGCTTTAAAATGGATTAGCACTAGGACTACTACTTTTCTTTGGTTGAGCTAAAGCACCAACTTTTCTTGTCTCTTAATACGGCGACAGTCTCTAATGAATCAACGAACATTTAATAATTAATTGATAAGATCAAGATTATGAAGAGGAGCGCCTCAGAGTTGGCCCTCGAGGAGTTCAGCAGGAAGACTACGTCCATGAATATGATCACCATCCTCTCTGCCTCAGTCCCAGCCTCATCCTTCCCTGATATTGGTGTTCATCCGCCCATCTCCCATCTTTCTAATTCTTTCCCCTTCTCTGAATTTTCTAGGGAAGCAGCTGAGCCTATAAAACATGTACCATTATCACAAAATCTTACCCCAAAGCTTGATTCTGTTGGTTTTAGGTAACCAGCATATGTAAAAACCAAAAGCAAAACAAGAGAAAAGTAGAGAACTAAAAGCACACTTAGTTGCTGGAAAATAGTTCTATTCATTTTAGCAGAAAATTTTACATTTTATCAACTAGTTTTTCACCAAATACAACTACTACAAGTTCTTTTCTTGCAACTTGCAACATGAGTGAAAAAGAATTAACTAAACCAGCCAACTAACAGTCATATCAGTGTACAAAAAACAATATTAACTTAGACAAAATAAGTTAAGAGATATATTCTTCACCCTATGGAGGACATTTTGGAGGAACTCGTGCCGCGGCCAAAGTTTTGTAATCCGGTTTGTATTGGCCAACATTGTACAAAGATGCCCAAGACTTTTACAAGCAATGTGATCGTTGCCAGAGGACGGGCAATATCTCTAGATGACATGAGATGCCGCTCCAGAACATCATCGAGGTGGAATTGTTAGATGTATGGGGGATCGATTTTATGGGACCTTTCCCATCTTTATTCGACAACCTCTACATTCTACTTGCCGTCGACTACGTGTCTAAATGGGTGGAGGCAGCTGCAGTTCCCAACAACGATTCCAAGACCATGCAACGATTCTTGCAGAAAAACATATTTACACGGTTTAGGATGCCGAGAGCAATTATCGGTGACGAAGGCAAGCATTTTGACAACAAACTAATTGCCAAGATGTTGCAACGCTTCGGCATATCACACAAGATCGCCACGGCATATCACCCACAAACCGACGGGCAAGCAGAAATTTCCAACCGGGAATTGAAGGGTATACTCGAGAAAGTTGTAAATCCCTCTAGGAAGGATTGGTCATTAAGACTAGATGACGCACTTTGGGCATATCGCACTGCATTCAAAACACCCTTAGGTATGTCTCCCTTCCGACTTGTCTATGGCAAAACATGCCATCTACTGGTGGAAATCGAACACAAGGCATATTGGGCAATCAAGACCGTGAATATGGATTGGGAAAGTGTCGGACAAAAGCGTTTGTTGGACCTCAACGAGATAGAAGAATTCCGTGCACTCGCCTATAACAATGCACGAATCTACAAGGAGAAAACAAAGCAATGACATGACAAGAAACTATTGCCACGACAATTCACGCCAGGGCAACTAGTTCTCTTATTCAATTCTCGGCTAAAACTTTTCCCGGAAAAGCTGAAATCAAGATGGTCGGGACCATTCGAAGTTGTCAAACCATTCTCCCATGGTGTGTGATAATCAAGTCCATCACTAACAAACAGGAATTCAAAGTTAATGGACAAAGATTGAAACACTACAATGGTGCCCATGTGGAACGTAACAAAGAAGTGGTCAACTTAGGAGATGCATGAGCATGCTCTCCCTTTGATATTTTATTTTTATTTTATTTTCTTGTTTTTTTATTATTTTCGATTAATTTTTTTTATTTTATTTTTTGAACTTTTTTATTATTATTTTCGATTATTATTTTTTAGGATAGATTTTTTTTTAAGTTTAAGAATCCCTTTATAGATCTTTATTTATTTTCTTTTATTAGTTTATCTTTAATTTTAATCCTTATTTGATTTGTCTTTGAATTGTAGGAAAATAGTTCAAGATAAAGAGGAATTTTAATCCAAGAAGGAAAACATCTTCAACAAGGAAACTAATGGGCTGAATCCAAGGCTTATATAAAGCCTCCAATTTACCCTAATCAAACCCCCCTTGCCGTCACCCTCTCCCTAAACCAAAACCTTTTTTTCATTTTCCCGTAATCCCACCCACCATATTTACCACCTATCTTTTCTATAAAACCCATAAACCTTAACCTATTACTACTTTTTATCTTGCAACTTTTTAGTTTCTTTGCTTTTCTTTTATTTGTTTTTACAAAACTCACAACCAAGATCATCCATGACATCCAAAATTAAATTTTTAGTTCATCCAAGTTCCTCCAAAGAACCAAGATACAAGAAGTTTGCTACACCGGTGGTTCAAGAAAGATTTCACTCCAAGTTTGAAAGCCGGAAGATTCATGAAGAACAAGGCTTTGAATACTCCAACTCTCATCAAGATTTCGGCCTTGAACCATTCATCTTCAAGAGGATTGCACATCAAAAGTGGCAAATCTTTTGCCATCAACCAGAACCGGGTAACATCTCATGGGTAAGAGAATTCTATGCTCACTCACCTAACCCAGATAATCCTTATGTTTTTGTTCGTGACAAGGCCATACTCATAAGCCCCGAAAATGTCAACACCTTTTGCGGGCTTTACATTGAGAAGGACGAGCATCAAGCCTTCGTTGATCAAATCACGCCCAAGCAACTCGACAAGGTGCTTCAAGAACTCACTCAACCGGGAACTTATTGTAAATACAAGGGCACGGTAAATCGCCTTCGGCTTAAACCTGAGGCAAAACTATGGAATAAGTTTGTTAAAACTTCTTTAATGCCCACCACACACAATACTACTGTTGATATACCATGTCTTTTGCTCATACATTCTATTTTGCATAATCGCATCATTAACATTGGAAAAATTATTTGTGATGAGATTTTTGTATGTAGCTCAAAAGATAAGGGTTCTCTTTTCTTCCCTTGCTTAATTTCTAATCTTTGCAAGGAGATGCATATCCCAAGTGAGTCTACCGATGAAAAGGCCCTACCAAAGTCCGGTTGGAATCAAGCACAAATCCAAAAGCTAATGGGAGAGGCACTAGGAAAATCTTCAAGGTCTCCAATTGCCACGGCAACTCCTGCCGCCCCGGCAATCCCTAATGCCCAAGCACCTAATGCCCGGGCAACTCGGCCATCAACACCGGGACACTTTGAAGCACTCTTGCAACCATTGGCAAGCCACCTAAGGCAAATTGAAGACCGGCAACTAATGTTCATGCGGTACATGAAGGAGCACAATAATGCCATCACCCAAGTCATCCTAGAAAAGTACCCGGACAGTCGCGTGCTGTTCCCAATCTTTCCTGCCGAGATCCTTGCCCCGGCAACCAATGAAGAAGTCACCACGGCAACCGCAACAGATGATGTCGCGGCAACCTACATCGTGCCTGCACAAGCTGATGCCACAGTAACCAACCCTGAAGATGCCACGACAACCAAAGCTAAAGACATCCCGGCAACCACTACAAAAGCCAAAGGTAAAGCACCTATGCCCGAATCAACTCCTACGGAATCATTTTTTGATTTTTCAGATTCAGACGAGTCCTCCATTGCACCAACAAAGACTGCACCAATTGAATCCTCCAAGCAAAAACCAATGACACTGATGAAGAGGACGATGAGGACAACCCGTACAAGGATCGATTCCACCACCGGCAACAAGAAAACAACCATCGCGTTCAAGCAAGAGAATCAAGACACCGACCAAAAGGAAACTAATCATCTACGATGACGATCTCTCAGAGTAAGTCCTCGTATGCATTTTATTTTTCAATATTTTTATTTTTCTTTAATGCATGCATTGAGGACAATGCCTCACTCGAGTTTGGGGGGGATTGTTATTAGTAGTTACCATGTTTAGTTACATTCATCTTAAGTATTACATTTAGGATACATAAATTGCTTGCCATGCCTTTAGTTGGAACAAGAATTGCCTAGATTTGATGAATATCCGATGATGACTTTGCCAATGCACTTAATTGATAGAATTTTTATTCTAGGATAACCATGGAAAAACTTAGAATTTTACTATGATGCTAAATTTGATGAAACACTGTTGTGGTTTGATTTATTTAAGGAATTCTAGTGAACTTAGGTTGATAATTAACAAATTGGGGGATTAGAATAAAAATTGGATGAATGCTAGAGGTGCCCGAAATTGGCTCTAGCATGTGCTAAAAATTTATCACTAGAGGTGCCCGAAACTGACTCTAGTATGTGTTAAAAAATTGATCGCTAGAGGTGCCCGAAACCGGCTCTAGTCGAATAAATTAACTTAAGAAAACTAAAAACAAAACACTAGAGGTGCCCAAAACTGGCTCTAGTTAAAACATGTTAAAAAGAACCCAATGAAGTAATTTGAAAACCTATTGTTTGCATAGAATCCGAAAAATCAACTTGCACACAACTCCGCACACACTCACAAGCATTATAGTTTGATTCTGAGTAACCCCTAAGTTTTTCGAAAAATAAAAAGTGAATCATACTTTGTGCCCCAGTTCAGAGAATTGAAATCAAGTTCAAAGCTAAGTTTGTGAAAATTGAAGTCTTGGCATGTAATTATTAGTTTGCATTGCTTGAGGACAAGCAATAGTTCGAGTTTGGGGGTGTGATAAGTGTTCAAAAGTACTATTTTTCTTACCCTTTTTTACTCATATTATTGTTAGACTTAGGCTCATATTAGTTGCATAATTAGCCATTCATGCATTAATCCATGTTTCCTTCCATCGTTGAGCTTGATTACATAACTTGGTAGTTTTTGTGGGAAAAGATGCTGCTTTGGTGTGTTTTGTGTGTATGTGCAGGATCACTTGCCAAAGCAAGGCTAGAGCTAGTTGCCAGGGCGATATATGAAGGAGATGCCGAGCTAGTTGCCAGGGCAATGCATGAAGGAGACGCCAAGCCAGTTGCCAGGGCAATTGTCGACAAGAGAAAATGTGATATGGTAGTCGAAATTGATGACTAGACAAGCCCAAGATGACGTGGAGCAAAGCCCAATCCCAAAGGAATTTGATTTCCATGAAGAGATTAAAGAATAATTAAATTCCAAGAAGATATGAGAAGTTCTAGTAGGAATATAATTATAATAAAGAATTATAGTCTTTAAAGATAATTTAATTCCAACTTAACTTCCTCCTCAAAGAAGGACTTTGATCTAACCCTATAAATAAAAGGCCATATCGTCAACTTCTAGAGGGAGAGAGAGAGGGGAATTTCGACATCTCCAAGGAGGGCAAGATGAGATAATTTTCGACAAGCATCTAGGGCAAGGAGGATTTCGACAAGCTTCCTTCTTTATATTTTTCTTTCTTGTTCAATTAGGTTCATGCTAGGGATTATTTATCTTGTGTTTCTTTGGAACCTAGCCATGAACTAAATATATTTGGCTATGGTTATTGTGTTTTGTGGTTGTGAGAAACTATTGGTTTTTGTTTAGGTAATAAGAGTTTGCACTTTTCTATTCAAGGTTTATTCATTCTTGGTTCTTATTCTTGATTGCGAGTGAATTGGGAGAGGATCTCGTGATTTCATCTATTTATCTAATACCGGGAGAGTTAGATTCAAGAAACGAATGAATATGATCTTTATTCAATCTATTGATGGTGAAGATTAATCCGGCTTAGGAATAAGTCAAGGATTTCAACGGCTAAGAGGAGCGCAAGATTGGTTGTTGTTCACCCTTGATTCATGCAGGGATGTATTATCAAGGCATGCACAAGTAGCTAGAGTTTCGACTTAGGGATAAGAAGAAACCATTGAAGAACGCTCTGCCGAACCTTGAAGGTTGCTGCCTAGACACCCAAGTAGTTGCCCAGGCAACCATTGATTAGTTGCCAAGGCAACCCCGTTGTGCAAGTTGCCACGACAACTGAGTTGCCCGTGCACTCTTTTACCAAGACGATCCAATTGGCTATCACACCTCAACTCACGATAACTTGGCCTATCTCTTTCATTTGATCTCATTTATTCTTTTACTTTATTGCTTTCTAGATTAGTTATTAGTTAAACTCCTATAATCCTTTGTTTGTGTTTTTACTTTTTACAGTGCAAGAGACTAGATTCTTGAATTGGCACCAATCCATGTGGAGACGATATCTTTTATACTATAACTTGCAACGTGTATACTTGCACAATTGCGTAGCACTTATTACGCGCAACAATATACTTGCCGGAGGCTCCTTCACATGTGGTCTGAATCAACTTGTTAAGAGTCCCATGACTTCACGGTAATCAATTGCTACTCATAATCATAATCAAAATCTTGGGCGGGCAGTAAATGTCTCCCCCGCTGTTACCGTTCATGGAGATGGTTCCTCGTATGAAGGCTTCACAGTCTTTGGGAACACAGCAAGTGTTGGGCTAGCAAACGTTGATTTCAGCAACTCTAGTCTGAAAAATATTGGAATCGGTGGTGATGCCGTGAGCTGTATTACACAAGTTTGGCCTTAATTAAGGATTGATTGTATATCTGCCGTGTCCCCTGTTTTGTCCATTAGATTTAGTTCCAGTCCCTCTTCTACCAAGTATATCTCTTTCTTTACCTATGCTCAGTGCTGGCATTGCCTTTTATATAATTTGACGTACTTGTTTCAAGTATTTCTTTTGGATATGTGGATGTAATTAAATTTCTACTTACTACTTTAGAATTAATAGTTGGTTCGGATGGTCGTTCAACCGTGCAAGCAAATAGTTATTAACAAATCAAAACATAATGTTTTTCCCTTGCGATTTTAATTAATGAAGGTCACCTGCAGTCTCGTTCATCATCAACATCTTCTCAATCTGAGCCATATCCCACCCAATGTCCAACCCCCCAAGCATTGCAGCACCCTCTTCAGCTCCAATGCGTCAATAAATCCGTTGCCATCCTCGTCAAAATTTTTAAAGGGTTTAGGGTTTGAATTGAGAGGGTTTATGGTTTAGGGTTTTGGGTTTAAGGTTTAGGGTTTAAGGTTTAGGGTCCAGGGTCTAGGGTCCAGGGTTATGGGTTTAGGGTTTTGGGGTTCAGGGTTTAGGATTCAGGGTTTAAGGTTCAAGGTTTAGGTGTAAGGTTTAGGGTTCAAGGTTTTAGGGTTCAAGGTTTTAGGGTTTAGTATTTAGGGTTCAAGGTTTAGGGTCCAAGGTTAGGTTTTAGGGTTTAAGGTTCAGGGTTTAGGGTTTAAGGTTCAGGGTTTAGGGTTTTAGGGTTCATGGTTTAGAGTTTAGGGTTCAAGGTATATGGTTTAGGGTTCAAGGTTTATGGTTTAGGGTTTAAGGTTTATGGTTCAAGGTTTATGGTTTATGGTTCAGGGTTTATGGTTTAAGGTTTAGGGTTTAGTGTTTAGGGCTTAGGGTTCTGGGTTTGAAGTTTAGGTTTGTGGTTTTTAGGTTTAGGGGGTTTAGGGTTTAGGGTTTAGGTTTAGGTTTAGGGCCTAGGGTTTAGGTTTAGGGTTTAGGGTTTAGGGTTTAGGGCCTAGGGTTAGGGTTTAGGGTTGAGGGTTTAGGGCCGAGGGGGTGAGGGTTGAGGGTTGAGGGTTTAGGGTTGAGGGTTGAGGGTTTAGGGCTGAGGGTTTAGGGTTTGAGGGTCGAGGGTTTAGGGGCTTAGGGTTGAGGGTTTAGGGTTGAGGGCCGAGGGCCGAGGGGTTGGGTTTAGGTTTAGGGTTTAGGGTTTAGGGCCGAGGGTTGCCGAGGGTTTAGGGTTTAGGGTTTGTTTAGGTTTAGGGTTTAGGGGGGTTTAGGGGCTTAGGGTTTAGGTTTTGGCCGAGGTTTTAGGCTTTAGGGTTTAGGGTTTAGGTTTAGGGCTGAGGTTTAGGGTTTAGGGGTTTAGGGCTTTGAGGTTTAGGGTTTAGGGTTGAGGGTTTAGGGTTTAGGTTTAGGTTGAGGGCTGAGGGTTGAGGGTTGAGGGCCGAGGGCTTAGGCTGAGGGCCGAGGGGCCGAGGGCCGAGGGCCGAGGGCCGAGGGCCGAGGGCCGAGGGCCGAGGGCCGAGGGCCGAGGGGGCCGAGGGCCGAGGGCCGAGGGCCGAGGGCCGAGGGCCGAGGGCCGAGGGTGGAGGGCTGAGGGCCGAGGCGAGGGCCGAGGGCCGAGGGCCGAGGGCCGAGGGCCGAGGGCCGAGGGCCGAGGGCCGAGGGCCGAGGGCCGAGGGGCTGAGGGCCGAGGGCCGAGGCCGAGGGCCGAGGGCCGAGGGCGAGGGCCGAGGGCCGCGAGGGCCGAGGGCTGAG